>PVJA010012027.1:0-53081 GCA_004027025.1 Myocastor coypus
GGAAAGCAAAGGATAATGATGATACAAAACTTAGATGAAACAGTGCAATGCAGAGAGCAGAAGAAAACTAAAATTAAACTTTAAGATCAATAGTTAAAGGTATCATAACCACAAAACGAATAGAACAAGGCCAGCAAGATAGCTCAGCACTCTAAAGTACCTGCTTAGGCAAGCTCAGGCAACCACAGGGACCGTGGTTCTATTCCCAGCACCACATGCTGTGCCAGCCCCACCCCCAGGGCTAACTAAGCCAGCCAAAGCATACATAAACTGAAATAAATAAGTAAAATTAATAGGACAAGATGCTTTTCTATCAAATAGCTTTAATCATATTGCTTTCATTTATCTTTTCTCTTTTTGATTGGTATATGTTTGTGAAACATGATAAAGGCACCTGTCCTGGGAGAACAGATGTACGTGCACAACACATTTCAGTCCTTTCCATGTCTCTTTCCCCTCCCTTCCCTCCCATATCCCCTGTTCCAAGATCCCCTCCACTCCCCATGCGGTCCATCTCCCTGTCTGCTATCATCTTTTATCTCTATCTTTATTTATATTTTTTGGCTTCTCATGTAGCAGAAGCCATGTGATATCTAACCTTTCAGGTCTGATTTATTTCACTTAGCATTATGGGAAGAAGAACGCTTGTTTTTCTTCTTCAGAAAAATCATCCAAAAAAGAATTCTTTTCCATGAACGGAAATTTATTTAGTAAAAAGAAGAAAATGGTTGTAGAAACTGTGTAGGCATCAGATCCAAATAGTAAAAAGATGCAAAAGAAATCAAAGGAATGACTAACAATTCAGAAACCCAAAGATAGAAATTATTATTTCGAAAAATAAAATGGGAGGGGAAAGCCTCGCAATCAGGCCCCTGCCTAATCCCAGCAACTCCAAAAGCCAGAACAGGGGAACTGGCAGTTCTGAATTGGAATTTCAGTACTGGCAATAAAATCAAAAGGTACAGGAGATGTCAATGAGTTTGCATAGGAAAATGTATCATAATTGAGATATCATGCTGACTAAAATTCAGAATAACAGCAAACGTCCCCAGCATGACTTAATGCAATGCACTGAAACATTAATTTTTCTGATAAAGAAATTACAAATGCTTGCTGAACAAAAGTAGTTATAAGCCCAACTGCTTATGACAAAAGAATTTATGACCAATTCTTCCTGCAGTTAAGAACTTAATCAGTCATGAGACCATATCACGCCGATCCGTGAGCTGTTGCATTGAGAAACGTTTTCTTGTGGTTCGGAAAAGTATCTCACCCAGATAAGAGTGCCCGTCTTTCACTGGGAGGCTCGGTCTCTTCTAGAACTCCAGACATCAGATGTCTGAAAGCTCATGATTGCTCTGAGGAAGTTGACCGCTACCTGGCAGAACGATGCAAACGACCCATTTCCCTATCAATCCAGCTTTCATCCAGTATAAGAATCTTGAACCACTCTACAGAGACACCGTCCACAACAGCAGTGCAAAGCAATGATTTGCTTAATTTTTAAAATTAAAATTGCAAATATACATAAAGTAGAACAATAATGTCATAAGTGTTCACTTCAATAATTATACACTTCTAGCTAATTCTTCTTTATTTATACCCCACCTAATTTCTCTTCTCTCCATCAGAGTATTTCAAAACAAAACCAAGACACGAATCACTGTACACAAATATACACGCACATACCCATGCGTGCATACACACACACACACACGTTCAGAGATAAGAATTTCCCATTGAAGAAAGCCACATCACCATAACTAAAGATAGTTAACAGTAACTACAAAAATGTTGCCAACTATTCCATCAGTATAATGATTTCCCTATCTAATAATTCTGTTATAGCTGTGTTCACTTTAGTCCAGCATCATTGCTGTTTTATTACCTAGGGATATGATGTGCATAGAAAAGAGATTATATGTGTTTAATTTTCCCCTTTATTTGCTTGTTTTCAAACTAATGAGTTGTTTGTCTAGCATCCTCCAAAGACAACCAATGATTTGATAGTTTGAGGCTTTGTTTTTGCCAGGTGTGTGTGTGTGTGTGTGTGTGTGTGTGTGTGTGTGTGTGTATCACTATATGTTTAAGTGCATTTGCTATGTTCCAGTTCATTAAGGCTCTTATTATACCACAAGTCAGATTGTTTCTTTCCTTAAAGAAAGCCTTAGAAGGAGTGAAGGGAGGATGGAAGCAGAGATAGAGTGATGGAGGGAAGGAAGGAGTGAAGGGAGAAAGACAGGAAGGAGGGGAGGAGGGGAGGAGAGGAGGAAGGAGGAAGGAATGAATGAAAGAAGGAAAGAAGGAAGTGAGGAAAACCTAAATAGTAACAATGCTGTCACAGAAGCAGCTTAACTTATTTTAAATTGGTATGTAATAATTGTATGTATTTACACTGCACTGCATGATATCTCAATAATGTGTGATCAAATCAGGCTAATTATCAAATGCTTATAATTTCTTGGTGGTGAGAACAGTCATAGTTCTCTCTTGTAAGTAATTTGAAATATACAGTAAATCGTCATTAGCTCTCAGCACCCTATTATAAACACTAGAATTTATTCTTTCTTTCTAACAAGTCATTTTGTCCTCTTCAGTCTCTTTCAAGTTCTCTCATCTTCCCCTTCTCACACTTGCCAACCTCAGTCCTTCTTTTATGAAATCAACTTGTTCAGTGTCTACATAAGAGTGAGACCATAAGGCATAGATCTTTCTGCATCTGACTTTATTTTGCTTAATGTAATATCCTCCATGATCACCCACATTGGCACAGATGGCAATATTTCATTCTTTTAGCTGGGCGTGGTGGTGCACACCTGTAATCCCAGTACTTGGGAGGCTGAGGCAGGAGGATCAGTGAGAGTTTGAGACCAGCCTGAGCCACAAAAGTGAGCTCAAGGCCAGCCTGAACTGCACAGTGAGACCCTATCCAAAAAAAAAAAAAAAAAGATTTCATTCTTTTTATAGGTGATTAATACACCACATTTTCTTTTTTAGTTCATCAATTATGATCTCAGTTATTGTGAATAATACCAAAGTAAATGTAAGTGTACATGAGTGTTTGTGATGTATCTATTTTTCCTTTAGACATAATCTCAGTAATGAGAGGTGCAGGTCACATGGCATTTCCACTTTTCATTTTTTGTGGCATTTTTCAACTCTTTTCCACACTGATTGTACTCGTTTTAATTTCCACTACAAGTGAATAATCCTTTTCTTTTTAGGGTCTATTTATACAGTTTTTTATTTGAAGTAATTCCTTCCTGTGTTTCTGCCACCAATCTGAGATTCAGTTTCATTTGTGTCCCTTTAGGCTCCCTTTTTTTTTTTTCTTTTTTTGGTACTGGGGGATTGAACTCAGGACCCTGTGCTTGCCAGGAAGGCACTTATGCCTCTGAGCTATATTCCCAGCCCTTAGTTTCCATTTTTAAAGATTGCTTTGTTTCATGATTAATTTTCATAACCATGTTCAATGCCTATATGCTTCTGTATTCAAAAAAAAATCTACTCAGACACATCTAGCTAATAGTTCTCTTCCCATTTCTTCAATCTTCCATCAATAAATGTATTCATTTCTTTTTTAGTTTAAGCAAATTTACATTCAAATTACCTTTGCTCTAGAGCAAACATGCTACGCAGTTTTTTCTACTGTAATTCCCTTGAATTTAAGATAAACCCCAAAGATCACTCTATAAACATACAGATGCTTTTTTTTTTAAGTGTGTTCCTTCTTAGTCCAGGTGAGACACGTTGGCTGCAGAAAGGGACGGCTCACAGGCCACAGCTACAAAAAGCAAGATTAAATAGAAATGTATTAGAAGAATACGCAGGTTAGGGCTGTATAGTAAACCTTCATAACATGACTCACTGACCTCACATGATGGCAACATCGTTTTGGGAGAAACGAGAGTAGGTGTCACCGCTCCCGGGAGGCACACAGTGTACAATTTTACTGTGCCGAATGCTTTTGCTACTACAATTTTCCTTTGCCTTGCCTTTTCCAAAAGTACTGTTCGCTCCTATTTTAGTGGCACCATTTGCATTCCTATTATTCACACTGAAGTGCGATTTCCATTTTTATCTTCGCTTTGTTATTTGTTTGCACTCCAGCACCCCTCCTCATGCTCTTTGCCTTTTCTTTCTCTTGCTCTTGAATAGAGGGTTCATGCCAGACCTTGTCCTGGTAATGATATGAGTTCTCTTGAACCGTTGCCACACAAGCAAGGACCTCCCACACGTTTGCTAACGGAACACCTTCATGACTAACGTTCCTTAAATTAAAGCATTTTAAAATCAAAACTAGAAGAGGTTTTCTAGAAAAAAAAAAAAAAAAAAAAAAAAAAAAAACAGCGTACTCTAAAGCTAAGGAAAAAAAAAAGTAATAACCCTATGAGTCTCAAATTGCCACCCTATGAGTTTCAAATTGCCATACTACAGCCACACGGAACTTATCTGAGCAGTAACCCAGCAACGCCAATCTCAAGGTTCCTGGAGAATGAAAGCAAGAGTCTGCTCAGGCTCACCTGCGTCTCTAACTGAGCCGCCTCTGCTCTGGAGTGTTTCTGAGTTTCGGTGGGTGGCCTGTGCCAAGCCCTTTCCCTGAGAGCAGAAGCAGAAACACTAAGACCCTGCATGATCTGCACGCTGCCAAGTCACTGGATCACATCTCACCCCTATCCCTTTCCCATGAAGCCATTCTGTGCCTTTACACAAGCTCTACAGTCTGAGGACACCGTGACCACTTCCCACATGAAACTTGATTCTTAAATACTGTGCGCAGAACTGAGCTCCTCTAGAAAGTGGTCCTGGAACATCTTTTCCTCCCACCCAGAAAAGCCGATCATATTTTTCTCTACATGGTTTCTCACGTGTCCATGGAACTGTGAGCAATTCAAGAGCAAAGAACATATGTTGTGCAAGTGTTCTCTGCCAGCTGACATCACCTTGCCATTGTCCAATAAATGATGGTTAACTAAATGAGTGAATGGAAAACAGACCTGTGGCCGATCTCTCCCACGGAAAGGGGAGATCACACTATCACCGACCTACGTGCATGCTGCATTGAAACATCTGAAACCAGATTGCTTCAGCTTTACATCCCCATGAAGAAGGATTTGAATAGATTCCTGATTTCTGATCATTGCAGCATAGATGGGCTGTAGGATGGGAACCTACAGGCAAACATAGACGTTTTGTTTTGTTTTTTCACTTAGAGGTAAGATTAAATTTTTTCAGTGTCTGAACTTTTAACCATCCAGTCTTCAAAGCCTGGAAAAGCATCCCAGGAACACTGCTAGCCTCTGTCGGGCATCCTTGTGTGGCTGCCTACACCAATCCAATCTTTAGTCTGTCACATCCATCTGTATCTTCCTTTCC
This sequence comes from Myocastor coypus, assembly GCA_004027025.1. Taxonomy (NCBI): domain Eukaryota; kingdom Metazoa; phylum Chordata; class Mammalia; order Rodentia; family Myocastoridae; genus Myocastor; species Myocastor coypus. The sequence goes on from PVJA010012027.1 coordinate 5,377, forward strand.
TCCCTCCTGCCTCTAATTGATAATTAGTCTGAGATCACATCTACAGATCCCAGTGGGAAAGGGGCCAAAGTTACTAACCTGTTTACTGTTTACTCTCTTTCCCGGTGAGGGAAGATTAAAATAGAGGCTCCCTGTTTGGCTGCATGTTTCCCCTACATAGATGGCCCGGCCTTGTTCTTTCATAGCTATGGGTTTAAACTTTGAAAGATCTATCTATTGTTGTTAAAGGGCTTTATCAAACTTTCTCAAAAATTTTTGAGAAAAATTTTTAAAGTACTTTTTTTTTTTCAGGGATGAGGCAAGTTTTAGAACTACCCAGTGAGAAACACAATCACATGATACACATCATGCCCTCTGACAAAAGCCACCAAAAAAACACAACTGCTGTTGCTGTCCACTTCCTGTATGGCGAAGCAGTGACTTCACAAGTAAGCCAAGAAGATGGAAAGGAAACACCTCCCTCTCTATGCAGAAGTCACTCCTATTCTACTTATTTTTTTCAGCATCTGAAAATGCAACGAATTAAAGTGGAGTCAGCTTCATGATCACAGAGTGAGATTTCATTTCTTATTATATTTATCCCTTTGCAATAGAGCTAATTTTTAGATGCAAGTTCATTTAAAAGCTAATAAATACATAAAACCATTTCCTATTCCTCCTGACCCTAATGAAGGGGAGGGTAGGTCAGATGTCAGAAATCCCAATGTTAAGGGCGTTGAGTTTGCACTATTTTCTCTCTTACTCTGACTTCTCCTCAGATCCCATAAGTCTGTCATCTTTTAATTTTTCTAAGCATCAGTTTTTTCTTTCTGGTAGCCATACTTCCTAGGCTGACTCTCAAGGTGTGAAGTTCAACAGGGCAGCTTTCTCCTGTACTAGCTGCATGGTATTTCCTTTGTAGGTTTCTTTTCTATTCACTAATATTTTTGGAATTTCCAGGAAACTCTTTGTTTGCACAGTATTCCAAAGACATTAAAGACTTGAGGTTAGAGAGATGAAGTATGTGCTCTGAATGCAACCCGGGGCATCCATCCTCGGCTGCAAGTTTTGAAAAAATATGAGGGAGAGGTGGCTCCCTTCTTCTGTCTCACCAAACTGTAGCTTTCATGAAAAACGAGCTCAGCTGTCAACAGCCTGGGCAGGGGCTGCTATCTACCACATCACAGTTGATTGAAAAGAACAGGATGTTTTCAGTACAGCACAAGCCTGTGAGCTAGAGTCAAAACCAGATTTCCCAGATGAGTGTTGACCTTGTTTCCTCCCATCTTCAAAAGACAAAGCTGGTGCTCTATAAAATGCATGCAAATTTCACATGAGAGTAGAACAGTTTAGGTCTGATAATAACTTCTTCTTTTCATTGTATTAATGAAGAGGCAGCTTGCTGTGGACTTACAGGACTCATGCTCTGACCGGCTGGCTCTAACTGAAGCAAGCCTGAAGCACTTAGTTGCAGGGCATCTGTCAGGCAAATTAGAGTTTCCTTCACACTCTCCAGCTGTGAAACAGAGATTATTCTGTTGAATGGGGCTGGATACTCAGAAAGCAAAATGAGACAATAATGGGAGTTGCTGACAGGGAGGTGAAGGAAGAGAGGGAAAAATCCCTAATACTGGCCTTGCTGTGTACGCTCAGTTGTGATCTTTAATACATTTCGGTTTTAAAAATATGCTAAATCTATACAATCCATCAGTTCTTGTTTTCAATAAAAATTGATATTTAGTTAATAACGGGCTGTGAGAGCCTGAAGCTTCAGAATCAGCTATATGGGAGATTGGCTCTGAATCTACCATGACTGGTGGAAGAATTTTATGCAAGTGACTTTGCCTTTATGAGCCTCTTGCCAACTGTAGAAAGAATTGAATGTCCTTTTACACTGGGTATGTCCCTGGAGCAGTATTCAAGGAAGTATTATTACTATTAAGTCAGTATATTAATCAGGAACCATTTGGTTCTAAGTGAAACAGTTCCAACTCAAGCTGTCTTAAACAAAAAAGACAAATCATTCCCACATAGAGCTGAAAAACTCCAGCGGCAAGTTCAGTTCAGGCACATAAAGAACTTGGGGCCCAAACAATGTCCCAAGACTCAGTCTTTGCCCTGCCTTCTTTCAACTGTTAGGGTTCTGTTTTAGCTGCGTTCTTCTGTATGTTCCAGAAGGGCTCCAGACTTGCCGTTCTCCTAGCCCAGAAGCTCTGGCTCTCCCAAATGCTTTTTCGTGCCTGTTTGCCGGGATGCTGTGGCTACTTCAGACCGTATCAGTGCAGCAGACTTAGGGTGCACAATGTACCCTGAACCTGCCGATTAAAAGCCTTTGCTACAAAACCATCTGCTCATGATGTGGGCAGAAGTGACACTGCAGGGAATCTTTAAAGAGTGGAGTAACACAGACTGAAATTCACCACAGCTCTTAAGAGGTGGCTTTTTGTCCAGAAAATCCTTCACTATCCTGACACCATGATATATAGCTCTAGAGCTGGACAGTAAGGGAGTAGAGCCCGACGTACTGAAGACTTGGTGAAAGCAGCAGCGTTCCCTGTGTTACTTGTTTCTCTTCACCACTGACTGAAGTTTTCCTGCCCTCTGTTCTGAGGGCAGAGGGGCAGCACATGATCACACACAGAACAGGTGATGAAGCCGGTGGGAGAAATGGAATGATCTGAGGTCTGAGGCACTGTCCTTAGGAAGTCGACATGCATGACAGCCACAGGCTTCATGCCAGTGCTTGGAAGGAGATGGAGGAGGGAGGAGCGGCAGAGAAGGTAAGCCGGTGCATGATGGGAAATAAAAAGATCTGTTTGTATAAAAAGAAAACAAGCTTAAATTATGTCTAGAAATGTAAGAACTTGAATAGGTGGTGCCAGAAGCTGTGTGTGTTGGTGCACATCTGTGATCCCAGCTCGCAGGAGCCTAAGGCAGGAGGATAGCTGCAAGTTTGAGCACAGCCTTGGCTACACAGTGACGTTGGGGTCTGCCTAGCTATATAGGCAGAACTTTTCTCAAGAAAGCAAAACAAAATCAAGAAAAGAAATAGAGGAACTAGAAATGCTGAAAGTAAAACAATCCTCTGAACTTCAGAGGGATTTTCATCCTGGGATCTGTATAAGGAATTTACTGAAGCTGTTTTAGCCACCCCAAAACAAACACTGGCTGGTTGCCTGTGTGTTTAATAAAAGCATATCTGGCCCAAGAACTACAGGACAGCTGGATCATAATAGTACTATAAAGATGAAGCATGTTAACATTCATATGTTTAAGGTCTGATGATGCTCTCTGCTCTACCTGTGTGCTAAACAGCTCCAAGGCCACTTTTGGCACCAACATCCCTGCAAGCAGAAGGACAGAAAGATCAAGGCCTTGTTGGTTATTTATAACCTGGAGCTGAGCACGTAAGAACTGGTCTTATCCCACTGGGGCTGCATTTCACTTGTACTTACAAATGGTATTATCATGAATTTAGTTTTTCCTACAAAGAAAACACAGTGCGCTCAAGCTCTTGTTGAAGTCATCTCAAAGTGCAATGACGTTCCAGCAATAAGACCACCCTCCTACTCTGGTGTCTTTTAGAGAGTACTACCTCACCATGAAGTTGCCAAGTCACCTCAAGATGAGTCTTCTTAGCAAAAGCTCTTTCTCAAAAGCCCCTATGTAACGTGCCTTCTGTGTCCTTCTGAAGAACCAAGAAGGAATAAGTCATTCCCTAAGCATGTGGCCCCTGCCAGCTGAGGATGCACACACGTGCTGACCCTGGCCGCTTGATATCATCCTTGTTCCTGCACTGAATACTAGAAAAATCTGCCTGCTGGCCACGAACACCTCACAGTGCTGTGAAGAAGACAAATTCTATGAGATCCTCAGTAAACAGATCTAAATCCGGGCTGACACCATCTTCATTAGGCCACAAAATCCTACCCATGCAGTTCTGAGAGCCCTCGATTGGCCTGGCTACATAACGCAATTGATCTGGGCCAGAAAGGACCCTTAATGAAGTGAGGACAGATGGCAGTCATCCTGGATGAAATAGAGGGAGGATTAGAAAGACAAAAATCAAGAAAATGAAACAAATTACATTAAATCCTACCCAAAGCAGCAACTTCTTCATGGGCTGAAAACAAAAAAAGGAGAATCCAGTTATTTAAAGATACAAAGAAGCTGGGTATGGTGGCTCACGCCTGTAATCCCAGCACTTGGGAGGCTGAGGCAGGAGAATCAATGTGAGTTCAAAACCAGCCTGGGCTACAAAAGTGAGATCAAGGCCAACCTGAACTGCATAGCAAGACCCTGTCTCAAAAAGACAATATAAATAAATAAATATTAAAAAATAAAATAAAGACACAAAGAAAGAAATGATGAAAACATTGTCCCAAGCCAAGCATGGTGGCACACGCCTGTAATCCCAGCACTCAGGAGGCTGAGGCAGGAGGATTGGTGAGAGTTCGAGACCAGCCTGGGCTACAAAACTGAGCTCAAGGCCAGCCTGAACTGTACAGCGCAGCGAGAACCTGTCTCAAAAAGATAAAAAAAAAAAAAAAAAAATTGCCCGAGTCCCACCATGGAGGTAAAGAGAACCTTCTCCTTTGAAACTAAATTTTGGGTCAGTTGATTCTTCTTACAAATTTTATGTTTGCCAGTTAGAAAAATATGCCACCTTCTAGAGCTAGAAAAAAAAAATCATCTAACACCAAACAAGTCATTTTCTTTCTTTCTTTTTTTTTTTTTTTAGATATTCTGTCACCTTTTTCAAAGATGGTACCAGCAAGACGAGCACCTCAGATAAGCAGTTAGTAGCCACTGAGTTCATGAAATGTGAGAAGGACCAGAACCCTACCTGCCCCGATGGAGGTGGTGACGCCATTTGAATCACTCCAGGGAACAGTGCACATGCACTTCCAAAGCACTGCAGTCGTGAGTGGCAGTGTAAGGACCAGCGCAATGTGCAGGCCATCAGAGCCACTGGGTACATAATGACTGAGTAAAAGAATGACTGCTGCCTACAAAGCATAATAAGTTGTGCTTGCACTGCTGAGATTCCACAAGAAGAGGATGGAAGTATCTGGAATGTATTTCTCCCTCAGCGTCAGTGGCTGTGAAGTGGATTCTCTTATTGGCCGCTCGCCAAGAAGCCCAGATTCACCCTGAAAGAAACAGGATACAGGGAAAGATAGTGTGAGGTGAAAGCAACAGGATTGGCGAAGGGGGGACGAAAGAGATCCTGAGGTTTGGCAGAGGGAGAAGAAGCTCGATAGGCCAGCGGTATCCTTGGCAGGCAGCACAGCATGGAGACCCAACACAATTATTTCAGATGCTTGGAGGAAGAGTTTTCCCATCTGAGGATGATACTGATTCACGGTAATTCTAAAAGCTCAGGAGTTCAAGCTCCTGCTCTCTAATTCTATAAATGCATGATTTATGGGAAAATGGTTTACTTCTGTCTGACTTAGATACTGTCCCCCTGAAACAAGCAGAGTAACCCTCTTTGAGCTTTTGGGAAGATTAAATGAGACACTACAGATACTCCTCAATGTAGCATAAGGTTACCTCCCAATAAACCTGCCCTAAATTAAGAGTATCAAGTTGATGTGCACTTAACCAACCTAACCTACCAAGCATCAGAGCTCAGCTAGCCTTTCTCATAGATTCCAAGAACACTACATTTGTCACAATCCTCTAGGACAAAGCACATTTTATGATGGCATGTTGAATACCTCATGCAGTTTACTGGATACTTATAGCCAGAAAACACTGGTGACTTAGGACAGTGTAGCTTCCAGTCATTTATATTTGTGGCTACATGGCTAACTAGGAACTGTGGGTCCCCAGCCATGCCAGGCAGCATGAGAGAAGATCATCGAGTAAAATTCGGAGCACATTTCTTCCTGAACTCTTGTGTCTTTTGTGCCATCCTAAAGTCAAAGAAAAATTATTAATTGGAAATCATGAGTGGGGGCCCATCTGTGCATATAAATCCCACTAAGAAAATGATGGGGTGACCTATGAAGAACTTAACTAATGCTAGTTATTATTTTCATCAGTGTCTCCACCATTTCTTATCCATATATAGCAGGGGTTGTCTTCTAATCAATTTTAACGTCCCAACACCCACCACTGAAAGGAGGGGATTATTTTTGCTAAAGGTTTCAGCCCATGATTAGCTGGCTCAAGAGCAAAAACAGGATGGAAAGTGAGTGTGGGGAAGGAAATGGTGCTTACTCCATGGGAGTCAGGAAACAAGAGAGAGAAAGGAAGAGCCAGGGAAGAGAATATGGCCTTCCTAGTCATGGCCCTAGGGACCCACCTCCAACCAGTTCCCTCTCCTAGAAGCCAGTCAGCTATTTTCCCCCATGACCCAATCATCTTCCATATTTATAAGGCCTTTGGTGAGCATCTTTAGACCTAAGACCTAAGGGGTAGGTAATTTATTTCTTACTCTTTCAACTTACACAAACACATAGTAGAAAAGTTGGTAGAGCTACACCAGCAACTGTTGCCTCTGGTTAGTGTGATATGTCTACAAGAAAGAGCCAGACAGAGTGCTTTGCAGTTACATGCTTGACATGACCAATTTGCTGGACTTCTCCCTCCTCGGGTAGCTCAACAAAAATATGGGATAGGGCCGGGGAGCTAGCTCAGTGGAATAAGTGCTTGCCTGGCAAGAGCAAGGTACTGAGTTCAATCCCTTATACCACAAATAAAAAAAATTTTTTTTAAACATGAGATAATAATAGCATGTATCTCCTTGCATGGTTAGAGGAGAGATCTGGATGACTTCATGCCCAGATAGAATCTACAACAGTCACAAACAGAAAATAAACACAGCCATTATTATTTTGCGCATGTGTGTGAATACACATGCATTCTTCCCATAGGTTTCTAAAAATGAGTATAATATGGAGAATAAGTCTTCAATTGTATCAAAAACTATGGAAGCATGTGAGCATTTACCAAAACTGACACCTCCATTTCAATATCCTACAACCACAACTAGCGAGATGGATAAGTTCTTGAGACAGGGTCTTCAGTCTTGAGTTCCAGCAGAAATACTCAGAATAAGTCCATGCCCCATTCATGGTTCTGTGGTCAAACTGAGGTTAAATGTTGCAGTGATGATTAAGGTCAGCAAAACTATGCCCAAAGGAATTGTGCTAGGGCCTGTGGGAGAAGCTGGAGATGATCTCTAAACTAGCAGCCTTCCTTCTCTGAGCTGCTCTGGGATCAGTTTAGAATCACAAGCACTGCATTCACCCCCAATTTCCTCAGTGGCCCTAGAGGAAGAGACTAACCTCCTATTTATTTCTAAGGCAGCAAAATAGAAGGGCTATTTCCAGTTCTGGGAAATACCATGGGGAGGAATGGGTGATATACAGAGGAAACAAGATGGGGTTGTTTTCTTTTGCATGTTAATGCCTGAGAATCCTTTGTGAGAAATACCATCGTTTTATTCCCACTGAACTCCACCTCATCTAATGCATCCTGCCTGAAAAGTCAGAACAATTCTTCATTCTGAGCTCTGCAACACACACATAAACAGGAATATCCATAAGATATTGGGGGTAGGTGTTCACAGCTTAACCCTTACAACTTGTTCAGAAATAGAAAGGATACAGCTAGACCTGGCCTGCAGCTGTTTCCTGTGCTTGAGACCTGAATCTGTAGGTGAAAAAGATATAGATGTACATTTCTCTCCAAGTGCATGGCAGACCTCATGTTCACGACACAGCAGAGCTGTGTCACATCACTGAGCAGAGAGCCCGCTGCTCATTGACATGCAAATGACAAAGGCAAGCTTTCTGCTACCTTTAAGGAATCTCACAATTGGCTTGACCACAAGCAAATTATTAAAATGGAACAAGGCTATTTTGTCCCTTATGGAAAAGTCCAGTCCATCCCTGTGAATGGCATATCTAGGGTGATTTACATTTCAACAGCCAACGATAAATCAACATAAATAGTGCTTCAAATTCATTTTCTGCGTTGAAGAACAATAGCTGTTCAAAATCACCAGGTTACACAAGAAACGGAATCAAGTAGAAACAATCAAAAATCTAACATTTTGTCAACTCTGTATAAATTGTTAAGTCATTCATAAGTAAAACTCCATAAAGCCTCACAGTACTGTTTTAAAAAAATCACATTTTCCAATCCTAGACATACAGAACCAATTGTAATAATAATAACTAGTAGCTGCATACGGTATTATCTTGTCCTATATTTGTGATTTATCATGTAATAGAAAATACTGTGGGTGCCTATTATTGAGGTAGAGGTATTGTATGCATTATAGCATTCATTTCTCACATAACCCTACAAAGCACATTTACTATAACCCACATTTTAAAGATAAAGAAATTCAGTCTTTAAAGGAGTTCAGCAACTTGCCAGCATCAGAAGCCCAGTGACAGGAAGGGGACAGATTGCTAATCCAGAATCTGACCCACGCTGCCACGGTGCTTCCAATACTCCCTCACCCATTCTCTCCACCAATATGCAATGATAGAAATTAGATTTCTCCCAATCAAATAGCTAGCATCTCAAGATATGTTTGCCTGAAGTTTAAGAATATATAGTTTAATGTATGGCAGCTACTAAATTTCATTGAGAAATCGTTGTTAAAAGTCAAGTCATCCATAATAAAGTCTTCCATTATCTCACTTTTGCATCTAACCAGTATTTATTTGGCAGTTGAGCTGTGTGAGGCACATGCCACAGGCCTGGGTCTACACAAGGAGACAGGCAGATGTGATGCCAGCTTCATTTGATTTACAAACAAGGCAGGAAAGGGATCAAAGAAGGGTCAAAACGCTATAATCATGGTGAATATGCAGGAGTGAAAGGACACAAAGCAAGGACAACAAGAAGTAGGATCCAACCTACTCTGGGAGAGTAAAAAAACTTCTCTCTAGAGCTAACATTTAAGAGGATGGGAAGGAGACTGGGGAGTATCAACCAGATCCAGGAAAACTGGTGGGAGGAAAATTAGTCTTAAAGTCATAAAGATCCTAATGCAAATTCTGCTTAAAACAATGAAAGGTATTTACTGGGTGCTGAAATCTTAAGAGCTTCAGCACTTGATAAGCATTGTCTCTTGGAGACTGCAATTGTCCTGCCCAATACTATGTTCATTTCAGTCTCTTTGCTTCGGTCATGATGGTGCTTACCAACAACAGTGAATGTTTGTTTATTCACTTTCAGAGAAAGAGAATCCCCTTGTTGTACTAATTAAGACATCCCCAAACTAACCCTCTAACCAGTAGATTCCAGAACCAAACACTGTGGTAAAATGGCAGATTGCTGTGTCCCTTTAGATTCTAGGCTGGGTCTTTTCCATTCAAACCACACAGAGGGCTCAAATATGAGAAAACTAACCATAATCTCCAAGTCAAACACAAAGCTACACTTGGCAATGGGAAAAATATATATAGAAACATTGAGTAAGGGTAGACGTTGGAGAATTTCATATAGATTATGAAAAGCACAAAATGAAGAGGAGAATGGCTGCACAGTCAGAAAGTGGGGAGCTGGGTAGAGCTCTGTGGGACCCTGAAGGCCAAGTCATACATTTGGGACATTATCCTGAAGTTAATAGAGGACCTCAGTTTTATGTTATGATCAAATGTACATGCTAAAAGCTTCTTGACTGGACATGGTAGCACACATTTGTAGTCCTGAAGACCTGAGGCAGAAGGATCTCAAGTTTGAGCCCAGTCTGGGGAACTTACAGAGTTCTCAAGATCTTGTGCTCAAATAAAAAATACAAAAGGTCTGGAGATTTGGCTAAATGCATAGGTCCTGGTTTCCACCTTTCGTACTTCAACACAAAACAAGAGCCCCTGCAATGCTTCCTCTTCACTGTCAACTTGACTGACTTGAAAGACTAGTAGAAGAATATTTCCAGATGTGTTGGGGTTGGTTGTGGGACAGGGCCTTGGGGACTGTGGCTGGACCCTGGCCCCTTCCCCTCTGGCAGTGCGTCCCGGAGCTCCCATGGATTAGGAAGCTCTCCTCCATTGCACGTACCCTCCTGCCATAATGTCCCTGCCTTGGAGCCATTCAGGTGTGGAGTGAATCCTCTGAAATTGTGAGCTGAATTAAACTGCTGTTCCTTTAAATGACAGGCATCAGATATTTTGTCCCAGCAACTTGCCACCTCACTAATATTGCTTCCTGGTATAAAGGAAAAAAAAAAAAAAAAAAAAAAAAATATATATATATATATATATATATATATATATATATATATATATATAAAATCCATGTGTGCACGTGTATATATACAAATGATTTCTGAAAAATATGCTATCAACTGTTCATGTGGTTGCTTACAGGAAGTTGTCCTTGGAAACTAGAAGACTGACGACAGACTTACCCTTTGCTGCATGCACTTTCCAAGTTGTCTTGTTTTTTCTTTAACTGTGTTTCTGCGCTGTTTTGAAACTTAGTAAGTCAGGGCTGGCCAGATAGCTCAGTGGACTAAAACGCCTGCTTAGGCAGAGTGCAGCAGCTAGAGTTTGACCCCCAGCCTGCTGTGCCAGCTCTGCCCCTGGGATGCACTGAGACAATGATTGAGACTGCGTGTGGTGGCGCATGCCTATAACCCCTGCACTTGGGAGGCTGAAAACAGGAGGATAACTACAAGTCTGATCTACATATTGAGACCCCGTAGACCCTATACCAAATTCATTTTTTTTAAAAAAAAGGGAATTTGTTGCCTATTCGGCCCACTCTGTGAAGAGAAAATTGGAAGTAGGAACTAATCTGAAAGACTAATCAGGAGGCTTCCACAGCTAGCCAAGCAGAACATGGCCATGACTGAGCTTCGGAAGATATGGAAACGGGATTCGAGTCCCGGCCCCCTGAAGCTGCAGCTCCTCCTGTTTGCCACCACTGCAGTGGAGAGCTAAGCCCCGGGTTCCTTGGCCCACAGAGCCAGGGGAGAAAGCGATCCCAGAGCTACCATGTGTTCTTCCTTTTTGTCAGTTTCCTTGATAGGAAAAGATGCGATCGTGTTATCATGAAGAACAGGCTATGTTGAAGCATCTATCTCAAGTGGAGTGACTAAGCCTAGGTAATCCATGGCCTCCCATAGCAACTGTTTTTTAGATGAGGACACATAACATCTGCTTCCTTGTCACTTGCCAAGGTACAATGCACCGTCATTATGTATAGCTGCCCTGATGGGTGTGTGACAGAGCTCTTGAATTTATGCCACCTACCTAATTGTAATTATGCATCCTTGGACCAATATCTCCCAAGCCTCTCCCTATGAACTGCCCAGCCTCTGATTCGCATCATTCTGTTCTCTGCAATATGATCACATGATTAGATTAAACATAGTTGCCTTTTTTTGTGACCAGCTTATTTCATTTAATATAACATGCGCTAGTTTTCTAGGTTGTTTAAAATGATAGGACCCTTTTTCAATTGAAAAGTATTCCATTCTATATAAGATAGTTTAGCATTTTAGGCTGAGACGATAACTCGGCGGTCTAAGCGCCTGCCTGGCAAATGCAAGAATGGAGGTTTATCCCCAGCACCACACGCCTTGCCAGCTCCAGGACACAGGTACGCCATGCCAGCCACCAAAACTGGGCATGGTGATGCACACCTATGATCCCAGTGCTAAGGAGGCTAAGACAGGGGGATCACTATGAGTCTGAGATGTGTAGCAAGACCTTATACCAAACAGATAAATAAAAATTTTTGAAAGAAGATAGTTTAACATTTCATCCATTCAACTGTTAAGAGACACCTAATTTCCATATTTTGGAATATAACTATTCCAAATTTTATAATTATAATATATAATATATTGTAAATAGTGCTTCAGTCCATATAAGACTACAGATGTGTCTATCATATTGTCATATTATTTTTCATTTTTTGCATATGCCCAGTAGTTGTAGAGACAGATCCTTAAGTTACTTTTAAGCATGTCATGCAATATGATAAGGGGATCTGAGAAAATACTGAAGCCCAAGGAATGACTATACCAGGATGACAAGGGTCTGGGGAAAGGAACCGAGATTTCATTTGTATAGAAGCACAAACTTAGGTGGTTCACCAGAGCTACTGACAGCCCCGCTTGTAAAATTGCATGAAGGTATCACCTCTGATGCCTCTGAAAATGAGATTCTGCATATGAGCCAAATTCCTGCCCACCAAGAGCACTGAATAAAATATGGGGCTTGAAAGTCCTCTAGCAAGCAACCCATGTACAGCAAAGAGGGAGGGAGGGAGAGAGAGAGAGAGAGAAGATACTGAGCATCAAACCCAGGACCTCTACCTTGGCAGGCAGTCATTTAGACTACTGAGCTTTCTCCCCAGCTCCAAAGCTGGCAATTTATAAAAAACAGAGACACTTTGGTAGGCTGAGGCAGGAGGACCGCAAGTTCAGGCCAACCTCAGACAATTTTGTGAGTTAGTGGAAATCTGCTTCAAAATTAGAAAAAGAAGGCAGTGTGAGGGGTCTTAGCTCAGTGTGAAGGACATGAGTTCAATCCTCAGTACTGCCAAAAGTAAAATAAGAAGCTCAACTGCAGAAGGATCTAAGCTCACCCAGGTGAAGGTTGGCAGGGCTTTGGTCCTTATGGGACGTCACCTGGAAAGGTCAGTCCTCTGCCACATGGGTTTCTACCTGAGGTAATCACAGCAGAGCTGCTGGCTTCCCCGAGGGCAAAGATCAAGAGAAAAATAATGACTCAGGAGTCAGGCTTTTTGTAACGTCATTCAGAAGTGATAAATATCACTTCTGCTCTATGAGATTTTAGGGCTAGTCAGTATATCCCGCCCACACTCAGGAGGAAGAGGCTACACAGGAGTGAATTCCAGACTGGGGTGTCAGGAGCACCCATCACAGAGGCTTCCTTCCACATGCAGGAAGAAATCGGTGCCCAGAGTATGCATTCATTCGTTGGGTCACCATCTCTGGGTGTCCCTCACAGCTCTGAAGGATCAGAAGCAGGCCGAACGGGAGCTGGGAAACGAAGCATCATTTGTTTGTTTATTCATTTAGCAAACATCATCTATGTCAGATACTATAAAAATAGTGATACCAAGATTTTTTTTCAATAATAGGGGCTAGACAGAATGTAACCTTTCTCATTTAACAAATAAAGATACAGACACCCAGAGCAGAAAACCAAGCGGTGCCCAGGCACGCAGTAGCAGAGCGAACGCCAGTGGCCAGACATTACCTTCTTCCCACACCGCAGATCAGACATGAGTGCTATGGATGCTTATAGCTCTATTAAATTCAGAGAATCGATTCAAATATCCTCCAAGTAGATACAAATTATAATCTTTGAAGTTCCCACATTCCTAAAGTAGAATATCACCAGCTCTGCTTTTCCTACCCCCCTGTTGTCTCTTGTACTGAGATTTCACTGACACACCAGCACATCATCTGACAGATAAAACATGTTAGGCATCACCTCAATTAGACAACTTCAGAAAGAACAGGAGCCGCTCTGCTGGAGACGCAGACATCACTTGCCTCGGACAGTCCACGTTACACTTCCCCTTGCTGCTCTATGGATGCTAATGTTTCCTCGTTGGCTTCTTTTGCTTCCCTCCCACCAAAACAGCAATGTATACACGTGGAAATTTAACAGTGCCATTTTCCTCTCTTGCAAAAGTACAATGATCCCTGCCTTATTCATGCGTGGGAATGCAATGCACTTCAAAAGGCAAATACAAGAATTTCTTGTGATATAAATAGGCCCCATCAATTCAAGGAGTGGGTATTGAAACTGAAACATTGACAGGTAATTATCAAAAATACCTTAGAAAAGCAAGTTTCTGTGGACAATAGCTGCAATTTATTATTATTATTGTTGCTAGCTTCCCTGATGGTCTCCATTTATGATTCAAGTAATCTTGTCTCTTTTGATGAATCTACCTTTTGTTTTTCATTAAGGTGTCAATGCATAGATAAAAGGTCTGCTGAGTGCCACAAAACCCATAGCCACCAAGCAGAGGAAATGCAGAACTTGACACCTACAAGAAAAGCCACATTGTCCTTGCAGGAAGAAAATATGTATGTTAGAAAGCACATGCTCACATGCATGTGTGCATTCCACTGCTTACATTAAAACATACATATACACAAACACACACACACACACACACACACACACACACACACAAATTGTTCTTGACAGCCCTGGAAATTGTATTAGGAATCTATTAACCAGCCTAAAGTGAAATATGTCAGCATTGACAGTTTGAGATCATACATGTTGGAAACCAGCAACCTCTTGCTCTTGACATCTTTGTTTCTATTTCCTGACAATCCTGATGAATCCCAAGACTGATATCTAAGGAACGAGAATTTCCTCAAAAATACTCAAGTCCTGGGCCCGGCGGGATGGCTCGGTGGTCTAAAGCACCTGCTTGGGAAAGCTTGGGTGGCTTCAGGGACCGCGGTTCGATCCCCGGCACCACATGCTGTGCCAGCCCTGCCCTGGGGAAGGGGGGGGGGCTGAGCTTGCCATAAAAATGAGTGAATAAACAAAGGTTCTGAAACAAGAAAAAAATAAATAAATAAAATAAAAATTATTTAAAAAAAAATACTCAGGGGCTGGGGAGATAGCTCTGTGGCATAAGTGCCTGCCTGGCAAGTGCAAAGTCATGAGTTCAAACTCCAGTCCCACACACAAAAAAAGGAATTAAGATCAGCCAAAGAAAATCCACATAAACTTTGGGGCTGGCAGGATGGCTCAGCGGTCTAAAGCACCTGCTTAGGCAGCCACAGGGACCACTGTTCGATCCCCAGCACCACATGCTGTGCCAGCCCTGCCCTCAGGGCAGGCTGAGCCGGCCATACAAATAAATAAATAAACAAACAAAAGTTGTGAAACAAGAAAAATAAAATAAAAATTATAAAAAAAAAAATAAAAAAAAAATACTCAAGTCCCCTCCCAGTGAGAAGTTCTAATGGTGTTATTCCAGGCATTGTCTATTCCTGGACTGCCTGTCCTCACGCTGTAGCAGAGAGGGGCCATAATCCATCATTCGCAATCCATAGGGAACTGCTGCGGATGCATCAGAGAAACAGGCCAAATCTCATGGGTGCTTCGGCTTGCATTTCACCTTAGGAACCATAGCCAGACTTGTGGTGCAAGCCTGTGACACCAGCACAGAGATAGGCCGAGGCAGGAGAACCGTGCCTGTCAGCTGCACTTAAGTACTTAGCGGCTGAGGTAGTTACGGTGTAGCATCAACTTCATCAGCTTTGCAGTCTGCCCAAAGGATTGGCATAGCATACTTCAGGGTGTGTCTGGGTGGGTCCTGGAAACATGATCTTTCAGTGTTACATATGGTCACTGGCCCCTTTTTCCCTGACAGTGTCACCCTGTGCCGCTTCCTGACCACCACAAGCTAAGCATCTTTTTCGCGCACATCCTTCAGCTTTGGAGACAGCTAACCATGCATGGAAACCACCACAACTGGGAGTCAAATTAAGCTTTCGCTCCTTTAAATTGTAGCTGTCAGGTATCGTGTCTCAGCAGCAAGAAAATTAATGCAAAGAGTGGGCAAGACCTGGTCTCAAAAAATAAATAAGAGTCTTGGAATATAAATACAGCTCAGTGAAAAGGCCTTGGGGTCAATCCCAGTATACCAATTAATCAATTGATCAGTCATCAATTAAAAAAGTAATCAACCCACTCTATGTGAGATTTTTGAATTTTCATCAGCCTAATATCCTGGACCACTGACCCAATCTGATAGTTGTCAAGACTAAAAACCATATCGTCAAAGGAATTTCTCCTGTGCTCAAGGCCAAATGGCTCTATTTATTTTTAATTCACAAAACAATTTTTAAAAAGATCACGTAAGCAAAACACCATCCATTCTCAACATAGGAAATGCATTCATGCTGTATGTTCCAGAAAGGAAAAAAACAGAAAAGCCTGGATTTTTTAAAATATCCAGCACATAAATTTTCAGATAACCAAAAAAAGCTCTTCTCTGCTTCTTAGAAATCAATGGGCTGGGCATGGTGGCTTACACCTGTAATCCCAGCACTCAGGAGGCTGAGGCAGGAGGATTGGTGTGAGTTTGAGACCAGCCTGGGCTACAAAAGTGAGCTCAAGGCCAGCCTCAACTACATAGCGAGACCCTGTCTCAAAAAGACAAAAAAAAAAAAATCAATGGTATACATATTCCTGATTAATATTTTGTCATGAAACCATAACTAGTTATGGAATATGAATCATACTGTGCTGTTTACCATAGAACACTTTGAAGCGTAGCCAGTTCCATCAGAAAATATGAAAGTAAAAATGTTAAAGAAGCTATTTTTCCTGAATATTGTTACATGTGTATTCAATCAAGAAAAGCACGTATTTAAAGACAAAGAACAAAACTAGACATTCTGTCCATTGCAATATTCTTGCTTTATTTCTGCAGAGGCTGTTTGTTCATTTGTTCACTCAACAAGCATGCGCAGAGCTTGTCTTTCGGCTGAGCCTTGCTGCACTAGCTACTCTACGGACTTGGAGGAGCTTGCTTCTCCATGAGAAACTGCTTGGCTCCAGCTGCTGCCTATCATACCAAGACAGCCTGGCTGGACCACAGCTTGCTGAGTGGTGTGGTCTTTACAGCAGCATAGCCTTAAAATACAAGGCAGAACTGGCCAGACAGACAAGAATGGGTGCTACACACCCATTCAGAAAGGAGGGCTCTTTTCCCAGGATAGCATACGCAGGAACAAATAAAGGAGTCAGTAGGCAATGAGGAAAGACAGGGCCCAGCCTCCCACTGATGCATATTTCAACACCAAGATGCTTGACCTCTACCCTAAAAACAATAGAAAGCCATCAGGAATTCCTCATGTGAAAATACTTAATGTCCATTAAATAATTCAGGTTGAATCATGGAGGAGAGGTATCGGTCACTTTTTGGTTTCTGGGACAAAATGCCCAACACATACAAAGAAGAAAAGGGTTTAGCTGGGTGTGGTGGCTCACGCCTATAATCCTAGCACTCAGGAAGCTGAGGCAGGAGGATTGGTGCCAGTTCGAGACCAGCCTGGGCTACAAAGTGAGCTCAAGGCCAGCCTCAACTGCATAGTGAGACCCTGTCTCAAAAAAGACAAAAAAAAAAAAAAAAAAAAAAAAAAAAAAAAAAGGGTTTATTTTGCCTCACAGCTTAAAGAAGAAATTGCAGCCTACAGTCATCCAGCTCCCAGGCAGGCCAGCAAGGCAAAGGGGAATCTCAGAAGAGAGATCACACATCGCATGGCATGGTGTGGGGTGGCGTGGCGTGGTGTGGCATGGCGTGGCAGGCTGAAGGTGGCCAGACATCAGGCTTCTTTCCTCTTTTATTCAGTCCACGCCCAGAATGGGCTTTCCTTCTTCAGTACACTCATTATTCACACTCAGACCATTCTAAAGCAGCCCGTGGGCTAACGGCCAGTAGCACAGCCTCATGATCCAGTCACTCCCCAAAGCAGCGCTACTGAGTGAGGAAGGCTTTGGGAAGATGGCTCGATCTCAGTCACCCCCAGTAAGGGAGAAGAGCAAGTGACCATGTGTGTCTTGGATTGCTGCCCAGGATATGCTCACACTGCCCTAATCGTATGTGTGGCACAAGCCCAGATTCACTCAGTAATAGATCTCCCTTCTATTCCACTTGCCTTCATTAGCTTCCACTCAAGCAGTTGTTCTGTCACTCACCATCTCTCTTCAGTCCTTACTAAATATCAGCTCTGCAGTGGGGGCTAGAGATCCAGGGACAGCCAAGGAGGGGTGTGATCCAGGCAGAGCTGACAGTATAGCAGAACAGGGAGGTGTGCTTACGTCTAATTCCAACAATGTGCCATAAGAAAGAAAATGGGAAGTGAGGGAAGGGAGTAGCTATGGGATCTTCCCTGGGGAAGTAACAGTTAGGTTCTGACATAACGGACAAGGCAAATTTAGTCAAAGAGCCCCTATTGGAAGTGGAAAGAGGAAGAGACAGATACTGCTCAGCGAGTAGGGAATATCCCAGAGACAAGAGAAAGTCAAGCACCGGAAGGAAGTGGGAAAGTCCCCGTGCCTGGAAAGCTGAGCCATCTAGAGAGACAGACTGGACTTAGAGCCCGCAGGGCCGTTCTGGCCATGTGTATCAAGCAAACATACTAAGTGTGTTATAGAAATGAAACTAATGCTTGGTGTGTTAGAGTTCAAATTATATTTCTCTAATAAACTATAATGTCAATCAAGGCATGCTCCGGAATATCCTTCATCTTTATAAGTCACTCAGAATCTTGTTGCTTTTTCTGAGACAGGAGGCTCGCTAAAAGTCTGAAGTGTATAATAAGAATATCTACCAAAGTGCAAAAACAAAAACAAAAAGCAAACGAACAAAAAAAGAATCTTGTTAATTTTTGATGTTGCTGTCTCAATATCCTGCCTTCACAGTGCACATGCTTTGACCAAAAATGACACATTCACGCCATGCTATCCATAACTCACCACAAAAACCCAACCAATCATAAGAACAACTAGAAAATGGTAGCTTGAAGCAGAGGGTCAGTGAACCAACTTTACCTACATCTAAATCCAGATGTATTTTTTAAAAATCGTAACCAAGATTTGATTTAAGCTAGTACGTGGAACAAAGGGGAACTTTCTCAAAGATGATAATCATAGAGTGGATAAAGAATTCTCTGAATTAATCTTATAGCTTAACAGATTATAAATAGCTGGAATTTTTCTGCATAGGTTGAGGAAGAGGGGCCACTGGTTAACAAGGGCTCTTGGACCTGGGTTGCTGGGATAGTGAGACTGGCAGAGGGATTCCTGCAGTGCCTGATGGAGTATTTTGAAGCTGAGGCTAATGCTGAGATCAAGGAAGTGGACAGAATGGAGACCGAGATGGGGAAGTTGGCAATCAGTGAGAAAGAAGAGGGATGATTTTCCAGAAGCAGACCTCTGGGGAAAAGCCAGGCCCAGAGGGAAAATGTCATCCACAAGGTCAAGAAATGGGTCCTTCAGATGAATCTTGTGTACTTTTAGGAACCTGGTGACTTTCAGACACAGCTGCAGTTGTAGAGCTAGAGCCAGCATGGCAATGAGCATGTTTCTCTCAGGCGTTCCTTCATCAGCTACCCTCTTACCACGTGTGAGCAGAACTCTTGATTCACCCATTTCCCTCACATTTCCCTATTTCAGTAGAATAGTCTAATTCACCCTTGTCCTCTACCACCAAGCCCTTCCTGATGCCTTTTTCCCCCACATCCCATCCATCAGCTGGCTGACTCCACCATGAACTACAGCCTGATTCCACCCCCTTCCCATGTCCACCTGAGCCCAATTCATGCCCTCACTTTCTTTGATGATAGCAACCACTCATCAACTGGTCCCCACCCTCTGTATAATCACACAGCAGTGAGAATGATGCCTTGGAAACTAATATAATTCCATCATTCCCTTTTGGTGGTTTTTAATGTGAATTGAAATAAGCCCTTGTCCTAGGAGTCCTTCCGCATCTGGTCTCTCTCTTCTCTTCTGGTCACTTCTCTCACTCACGCTTTGATCCCATCACCCTCGCTCTCATTTTGCTCCCCAAATGTGCCACGCTGACCTTGAAGACACGACTCCATCCCTTCCTTCTACTCGCCATTTCTTCTACTGATCTTCACATGACTGTGTCCTTAAATATTATCTCCCTCGACCATCTCTGAATGCACAACATAGAGGAGAAACTTGTACAATGGCAAATCTGTGTTGATGCTTTCTGACTCCTTTTCTCCCCCACTGTGTCTTCCTGGTAGGCTACCGTGATGGTGCCATAATTGTGTCATTGTTTTCATCAATTTCTTCTACTAGTTCATGTCTTCTACTGTTAGTCCAACCTACCTCAGTCAATGCTGCGATGAACACATATAGGCAGTTCTTATTGCACAGTAGGGCCTTTACTTCTACTTAATGAAAAACTAACTGAGTAAAAAACTGAACAAATGAGTGAATTCCCCTTTCTTTCCTATATCTATAATCTCTGCCCCTTCACTGTCTTCTTTCCTGCAGCCTGACACCTTGTTCAAATATCCTTCGCCTTTTAAACAGCATCGTCCTCCCTTAGTCTCCTCTAGGTTTTCTTCCTCCTTTCTCCTTCCTTGTTTATAGGAACCTTTAAATCTACACTGCAGAATTATCAGATGTCTTTTTCTAGTTTCTGATCTTCAACCCCACTGAAACCATTCCAGGTAAAGAAACAAGTGATCTCTAAATTGCCAAATCAAATGGCTATCTTCAGTCCTGGCCTACTTACAGCTCATCCTACGTAGCATGGTGTCTCTTCTTCCTTTAACACTCTTCCCAGACCATTTCATTTTCTCTCAGCTTTTCAAGTGTCCCCAACATAGATGCTATACTTGTAGTCTAGAACCTCTTGTTATACAAGTCTGTATACTTGGGTATTACGTAGTCACTTTACACACAGCATGTATCTTCTGAAACAGCCTGGCTCCAGGGAACAACTGGCCTTGCTGTGGGATAATACCCAAGGAAGAGAGGTCAACAAGTAGCTTCACAGAACGCAATGTACTGGGAGAGCTTCCTGACAGACCTGTGCAGTCAGGAACAAGTGACCCTAGAACTGGGGGAAAAGGAAGATACATATATGGAGACAGCAGTGAGTAACTTCTGAGAGACCTACCTGCAATGTACCTGGGTTATCGTAAGCTAATATCAAAGCACTAAGAACTTTCTAGAGAGAGAGCCTACTCTAAAACCTCACATAGCATGCTAATGTCTATTTATAGTTTTCTGAGAAACTATGCAAGAATAACCAATGAGGGTGACTTAGGGGCAATTGTGATTCAAGACAGCTGAAGGTGTGGCAAGCTGGATCCACACAAAGCCGCGATTTATACAGCACATGTGAATATCTCTTTATTGTAGTAGGGACACTAGGACTCAGGGGTTAGTCATTTTACCTAGAATGGAAGGGCCAAATTTTAAATAGAATTATTCCATGTATGGATGGAACTACTGCATTCCATTCTTAGACACACATTCCATAGTGATGTGGAATGGGAAAATGCTTAGGACACATATTAAAGATTTTAAAAGTGAGAAGTAATGATATATAGTAAGATTCTCATTTGTTTTTGCAGAATTGTGATTAGAACAAAATCTGGAAAGAAAACAAAAACGCCACATGTTATCACTGTACTAGAGAGTTCAAGTTTAGATAATATTCGCTCTCCCACCACCCACTCCTGGACCTGTCACCCGGTCTCCTTTGGAGTGTCTCCTCCTTCCCATATGCACCTCTTGTTGAGAGTATAGCTGAGTTTCCTCATTCACTACTGCAGAGGCTAACCAGTATCCCTTGGCTAGACTCTTGTCCAAATCAAGCAGCTTATGACATCCAAATATGAACCAGCATATGCCTTCAAGCAAGCGCAGGGGTTGGGAGTTCAATCTCCAGACCTGCTATGCCGGCTGCATCCCCAGGATGCACTGAGATAGAAACTGAGACTGGGTGTAGTGGTGCGCGCCTGTAATCCCAGCTCTTGGGAAGCTGTAAACATGGAGATTGCTACAAATCTGATCTAGTAGGAAGAACCTGGACACCCTGAAGACCCTTCACTAAAATACAAAAAAAAAAAAAAAAAAAAAGAACCAGCATGACTCTCTAGGTGAGTTATATTAGAATAGAAAAATGATACATTCTACTCAGTCTTACACACGCAACTATCTACAGCAATCAAATTCCTACACATTAATTCCTAGACATTCTCTTCTTAGTACACTTTATCTTGTTCTTTGTCTTCCTGAAAGCTTCCTAATAATCCTTTTACTAAATTATACCTTTTTGGAAAAATTAGTTTTTACTGGTTTGGGATACCTATAACCAAAGAATTCTCATTGGCTCACATCTGTTTTCTATTTTTCTACAAAAATGTCTTGCGTTTATATTCAAAAATAAAGAGACATGGAAATTAAAAATCTAACTCTAAAAATAGTGAAAGATTTTGGTCTGCAGTACATATGGCTGTAAGAGAGTGGATGACTGGAGCTCTACTAAGTTCTGAATGCTTCCAGTAAGTCACCCCACTCTGCAATGTCATACCACATTGACAGCAGGCCAATAGCACTGCCTTCATATATAAACAGCAAACATTTTGATTCATCTTTCTAGTAAGTCTGTGGATGCCAAGAGCTTTCCATAGCAAGAGCTGACTTATAGAGAGTAGAGATTGTACCTGTTGCTTCATTTGATACATTCACTCACTGATCTCCCTGGGCCAATCTGGGGTCTACTACTGGTGTCTGTTCCTTAGGTCTTCGCACTGTAGAACAAAGTCAGTGCACAACAGATAGGTGACAATAAAATGCAGAGTCATTACAGAGATGCAGACAAAGTGATAGACAAGTTAGATGAAGAAACTACCTGCTTAAAGATGCTAACCAAGAAAAAAAAAAAAAAGAGGAAATAACAGAAAGTCCCAGCACTTACTATATGCATGAAGGAGTGTGCTGTTACCAGCTGGGAACACCCTCATATTTGCAGAAAGAAGGATCACCCCACAAAGAACCGCCACAAAGCATGCTATTACCATTTTAGTGGTATAATGAATCATACTGAAGGTGCTGATTTCTATTCATTTATTTGTTTATTGATGAGTGGGGTTTTTTGAGACAAGGACTCTCTGTGTAGTTCAGACTGGCACTCAACTCACTTCTTTGTAGCCTAGGCAGACCTCAAATTTGCAGCAATCCAATCCTCCTGCCTCAGTTTCTTAACTGTTGAAATTGTAGGCACTTGCCACCATGCCCAGCTTCTAGTTGTTTGTTGTTTGTTGTTGTTGTTGTTGTTTTGGTCAGGTTTTAGACAAGGTCTGATCATATAGTCCAAGCTGGCCTTAAACTCACATTAATCCTCTTGCCTCAGTCTCCTTAATGCTGGGAGTATAGGCATATACTACCATGCCCAGGTTTTTTACATCTTTTAAAACTTTGACTACCTTTAATAAATTTTAGATAAAATTAGAATTTAATGTTATTTTAAAACATACATCAATGTCCTTTCTGTCAATTTATTTTAGTAATGTTTTCTAAATTCACCTTTGACTACTTCTTCTAGTCAAGCTCGTTAGCATTTAACTTTTCCCAAATCCAATCCCCCTTTTCTTCAGCATTAGAGGTCCCTAGAGAGTATTTAGAGTTTCTCCCTACAGAAGCTGCCCAGGCTCTGTCTCTTGATTACACTTTGGGTAAGGTGGACAGGCTTCTTCTCCCACACGTGTCTGCACATCAATCCCCACATGCTACAGGTTTTTCTCAGAAAGCATGATCTTACGCCTTCCCACAACGCCCACATTGGCAAGGACAGTGACTCACTGTACAATAGCTTCCACACAAATTTTGTACATGACTAGATGGCCTCCAGGTCAGAAGCTCACAACAAAAGGAAAAAGGATTTTACTTATAGACATTTGGAAGATGTGTACCCTAACAAACCCTCAAGTCCTAGGTCCAGAATTTGTGTCTAATAGTTCTGTGATGAAGCTTTACAAAAATGTAAGCATCTATGAAAAATGTCTGCACCCTGAACGTGCCCGATCTCGTCTGCAGAAGTTTTTTAATTTCATGTTTCCATTCATTGAGCTTTGATATAATTTTTTGTTCAATTGGATTGTTTTCACAATCCTTGCCTATGCCTATGACTTGAAGAGTTTTACCTAGTTTGTTTTTTAGTAGGTTAATTAGTTCTAGCTTAATATTTAGATCTTTGGTCCATTTTTATTTTAGTTCAGTATATGGGGAACCAAATGAATAAATCAATACTTTCTTTTTCCTAGCACTATTTGCTAAAAGTTGTCTTTTCTCCAACCTATGTTTTTGGCCCCTTTGTCAAAGATCAAAATAGCTCAATGGGTCTGGGGCTGTTTCTGTGCCCTATATTCTGTTCCACTGACCTATATATCCATTTTCTGTCAGTTTTGTTGTTTGGATGACTACAGCTCTATAGCATTACTTTGAATTGGGATTGTGATGTTTCTTCCTTGTTTCTCTGAGTTATTTCTTCTATTCCTGCTCTGTTCTGGTTCCACGTGAATTTTTGGTTTGTGTTCTCTAGCTTGGTGAGGAGTGATCTTCTTTTCATTAGAATTGTATTAAATCTGTATCTGAGTTTCACAAGTATGGACATTTTGACAATTATAATTCCACCTATAGCTGGGAACAAGGATATCTTTCCATTGTCTGGTGTCTTACTTTTCAGAGTTCTATACTTTCATGTAAAGATTTTTCACTTCCTTGATTAGGTTATTTCCTATTTAATTTTTTTTTTTTTGACGCTACTATAAATGGTATTGCTTTTCTAATTCCTTTCTTAGTTAAATTCTTTATTGGCTTACAGGAATGCTATTGATTTCCATGTGTTCATTTTATCTCTGGTTATATTGCTGAACATATATATAAATTCTAGGAACCTTTCAGTGGGATTCTTTGTGTCGTCTGCATAAAGGGTTGTCATCTTTGTATAACTGCAATCTGATTTCTTCCCTTTCTACATGTGTCACTTTTATTTCATTCTCTTGCCTGCTTTCATTGGCTAATGTTAAAGTACTATATTGAGTGGTGATAATGGATATCCATATCTTGTGTCTGATTTTAGAAAGAAATCTTTCAGCTTTTCCCCACTTAACATAATATTGGAAGTTTATTTGTTGTAAATGGCTTATCAGATTGGGATAAGGTCCTTCTATGTCTGATTTCTTCAGAGCTTTTGCCATTAATGGGCATTTAATTTTGTCAGAGACTTTTTCTGCATCTATCAAAATGATCACATGATTTTTGTCTCCTCTTTCATGTGTGTAGCATGTGACACTGGGTGGTTTTCACATGTTGAACAATCCTAAGATCCATGGGATGAAACCTACTTGGTCAGATAGAAGATATTTTAAATGGCTTGTCGCATGCTGTTTTCAATATTTGGTTGAGAATTTTTGCATCTATGTTCATTAAAGAGATTGGCTTATAGTCTTCAGTTTTAGTGGGTTCCTATCTGGTTTTGGAATTGGTGTAATGCTAATTTATAAGAACGAGTTTGAAAGTGCGCTTTCATTTTTAATTCCACTAAAGTATTGGAGAAATACTGATATTTTATCTTCCCAAGATATATAATTCTATAAGGGAATTCACCTGTGAATCTGTCAGGTTCACAGTAAACAATGTTTTGGGCCCCTTTGTCAAAGACCAAAATAGCTCAATGGATCTGGAGTTGTTTCTGTGTCCTATATCCTGTTCCACTGACCTATATATCCATTTTCTGTCAGTTTTGTTGTTTTGATGACTATAGCTCTGTAGTATTACTTTGAATTAAGATGATAATGTTTCTTTCTTCTTTCCCTGAGTTATTTCTGCTACTCCTGCTCTGTTCTGGTTCCATTTGAATTTTTGGTTTGTGTTCTCTAACTTAGTGAGGAGTGATGTTTTCATTTTGATTGGAATTGTATTAAATCTATATGTGAGTTTCAGAAGTATGAATATTTTGACAATTATAATTCTGCCTACAAGTAGGTACAAGGGATATCTTTGTTGGCCTTCTATATCCTTGTTCACATCAGATGATGGCTTTGAGCTACAACCACCTTGGAGAAGAGATTTGGAGAATAGACACTTGAGTCTACAGGAATGTCCATTGAGCCCCCCACCTTTCCTTGAGTGGTAGTTATTTTTTATTATTGCATTGTTATTAGATTTTTCACATTAGCCTTAATGTCTATTTGGTTCACTCTCTATAATTTATATATGTCAAGGAATCTGTTCGTTCCTTCAAGATTCTCTAAATTCCAAGTACAATTTTTCATAGTGAAATCCATGTGCTAAGGTTAGCCGCTAACTGTGTTTCAGTTCAATTTTTTTAGTTCTAGTATCGTTTGTTTAATGAAGTTGGATTTTTTTAAGGAAAAAAACTTTCTTGGAACCTACTAATAGGAAAGAAGCTTGGTAACTTAAGGAATGACAGAGTAAGTAGGCCCTGCATCTTACCCCGATACATCCAAATAACTTCAAGTAAAAGTCAACCTTGATTGCATATGTATGTGGAGAAAAGCCACATGTGGAATTCTTCACTTCCACTGCCCTCTAATTTCCATGTTCCTTCATTTCCAGGATCAGTTTAACCCTTACAGGAGCAGGTAAGGAATAGTCACAAAGGAAAATCTTTGGAATCAGCTTGTTTTGATTAGCAGACACTGACACAAATAGTGACATCTTGCATAAGTTATTAATAATTGTTAACCTTGGCTTCTTCACCTAAGAAATGATAAACAGGTCATGTCTTCACTAAAGGGCTCTTTAGGGTTATGTGGTGTCACACATCAGTCTCTTCTGACTCACAGAAAATGTTCAATGATTAACAGCTATGAGTGCCCTTGGAGTCATAGTCTTGCCAGTAGTAGCAGCACACCCAACCTTGCCTCCTTCCAAAATAACACATGACTCAAAGAGATTCTTTCTTTTCCTTTCCAAACCTCACAGTAAACAAGTACGTCTATGCCTTCTTTGATGGTCTTCTATATCCTGTTCACATTGGATGATGGCTTTGGGCTACAACCACCTCAGAGAAGAGGCTTGGAGAACAGACACCTGAGTCTGCAGGAATGTCTGTGGAGCTCCCATGCTCTGTCACACCAGGTACTCCAAAATAACTAGCACTGCCAAATGCCTACAGTGTTATCCACACCAGACATTGGTGGGCCCACAGGCTTCAAATGAAGGGCACAGAAGTGTGGTCTTGAGTCTCACCACAAAGACAACCCCACTGGCTCTGTGTGACCCCTTGGGAGTGGAGGCATCTATATCAATGACTGTACCTAAGGAGGATGGTCATTTCCAGCTTTTATATTCATACTCAGTTCACCATAAGCACATTTGTTATACATCAGTATTTTTCAAATTTAACAACAGGAGGGTCAAGAGGATTTAGAAATCACCCAGCCCCACATTTCTCAAGGTTTGAATTCCATGATCCATTTATGGCATCTCTAATGATTAGACCAGAAACTTAGGTTTTTTAAGCAAGGATGTCAGGGAATTTTGAGGCACTATCAGGATTGAAAACCTCTGAGCTAGCACAAATATCCTCAGTTCAGAGTGAATGCACATTAAAGCCTGAAGGATGTGGGGCTAGCCACACAGCTCAGCAGATTAAAGTGCCTGCTTAGACAGACCAGGCACTGGGATTCAATCCGCAGGGTGCCATGCTAGGAAACACTGAGACGGCGATTAAGACTGGGTGTTGCGGCAATGCACCTGTAATCCCAGAGCTTGGGAAGCTGAAAATAGGAAGATCAGTGTGGCCCTATAGACCCTGTAGATCCTGTAGACCCTGTCCTAAATACGGGGGAGGGGGGTGATTAAAGAATATGGGTGATCTGTCTAAGATAGTGTCACTTAGCAGCTCCCAGAGGTGACACAGGAATAGTTGGAGGCAGGCACAGGCCAGCATAAAAATGGCCTGATTCACAGTCCACCAATCTCCCTGCATTTGCTGGCTCCTCCTCTCTTTCTGAGAGGAGCAAAGCAAGGCAGAAGGAGAGAGATCCAGGCCACAAAGGCCACAGGGTAAGAAAGTAGAAACCAGCTCAGGTCACAAGGCTGCTTTTTCTCCAAGGACCTGGAACATCACTTTGGGTTTTTTCCATGACTTGAGTATTAGTCATCCTCACTTCTACTTCTCCATCTGATTCAGTTTTGATCTTACAGGAGAACTGGCAAGAACTGGATTGGCAACATCTTGAAAACGAACACAGAAAGGCACTCTCGCAAACTTCTTAAACAGAGACTGAGTTCAAGGTGCCCCTGTGGAAAGCCAAGAATATCATGTTCTAAATTTAGTGTTGTGCCAGGAAGAGGAGGGCAGTGGGGAGCAATGCAAAGGGAATCAGGAAATGTGGTTTCTGGCCCCAGCTCTTTCCAAGCTACCTTTGCGGCCTTTAGCATACCCCTTCAGCCTTCTGGTCCACCAGTGGTTTTATATCAAAGGAAGAGAATCAAACAGATCACTACAGCTGTGCTTGGACTCACTCTGTGTCCCAAGATCAGTGAGCACTTTGTTTGCTCTTCAGAAATCAAAACCCTATCTTTCCTCCAGACCAATTGATTCCTCAGCTGCTTTGGGGGATAATGATGACGTTGTGGTTACATGGAACAAAGTCTTCATTCACAACAGATGCACTCTGAAGTATTTCAGAACACAAAGTCAGGATGTCTACAACTGGCTCTCAAATGGCCCCCAAAACACAGAACATGCATATTATATAAAATGTAAGCATAATCAAATATTTTTATAGAGAGAAGTAAAGCAAATACACCAGGAACCAAGCATATACTGTATCTCACTGAAGGGTACATGGTCTTCATGCCATGATTCTTTCAACTTTTATGTATTCTTTGAAGGTTTATTTGAAGTTACAAGAGAGATGCACTTGTCTCCTTTCCTTAAATTCACTGAAATAATTTCTTGAAATTTCCATATACACATTCCATATTTATCACCTCCCTAGAACTACTTACTTAAGAATTCACATAGTGGGGTCATCAGATTGCTAGAGGATTTGTTCCAAAATTACTTTTATCTGCAATTTCTCTCTTTCTCCTCATAGCACCTGTCTGGAGCAAGAAAGCAATGAAGTGCATGTTAGTGCCACCTCAAGACCTCAGGTGGACCAGGTGAGCAGCTGAACTGGGTGGCACAGCTGCCTTGGGATCAAGGCCACCACCTGGCTATCCCTTCCCTATTATCCCCTGAGTGGCATCTGAGTATAGAGAGAAACTTGGTGTTTCATGGGAAAGAGTTCCCAGAATCAGCTCCTGAAGCTTGCTTCTGACATCACACAGGTTATTTAGACCTTATCTACCCTGAATCTGGTGACAATATGATATGTTAGTGCTACAGTAATTAGAGCAGAAGGACATTTTATATGTGGTACGTTATAGCCACAGGCGTCTGATAAATGTCAACATCTGCTGTCTTGCTGGTCTTCTTCCCCTGTTCCCATAATGCAGCCTCTACTATTCACAGAGTAATAATCATTTTCTACTAGTAATAGCTATTTTACAGAGTGCTTCCTATGTGCCAGGCACTGTGCCAAGCTCTTTGCACATAATATTTCACTTAATCCGCATAGGTACCAGATCACTTAGGACT
Source organism: Myocastor coypus (assembly GCA_004027025.1). NCBI lineage: Eukaryota > Metazoa > Chordata > Mammalia > Rodentia > Myocastoridae > Myocastor > Myocastor coypus. Next base: position 34,525 of record PVJA010012027.1, read on the forward strand.
AGAACTATCTTATGAAATAGCCACTGGGCTCATTCCTTAATAATTGAATTAGCCTTTCTTCAAAAGCTCAGAGCCAGGGGCCAGTGAGATAGCTCAGCAGTCTAAAGCACCTGCTTAGGCAAACTTAGGCAAGCCACAGTGTCTGATCCCTGGCACCACATGTCATGCCTGCCCTCCCCCCAGGGCATGCTGAACCAGCGGGGGGGGGGAGAAAGAAAGAAAGAAGTAAGTTCAGGGCCAAGGAGATAGCTCAGCAGCATAAACACCTGCCAGGTAAATACAAGTTCCTGAGTTTGGTCCCTGATACTACACACACACACACACACACACACACACACATGCTCTACAGTGTGAAATACCACTAATAAATGCCATATCTGAAACTACAAACTCCTCTGACCTCCCAATTTATCTATCTAAACATACCTTTGTTCCTCCAGACATATCATTTCACTTTCTGTTTCTTGTAAACAGTCTTTTCTGATCACCTCATATGTTTAATTCCCTTTTTAAGTTCCTTCCAGTCTCCTCTGTGTTCCCTCAAAATCCATCCTTTAAGGGCCAACCTGTGTTCCTTTAACCCACACACTTCTGTCACACCCTCGCTTTGTGCTACCCATTATCCTGAGTCCTAAAAGACCATGGTAAGCAAAAGGAAAGTAGGCCTTGGATGTCTGCTCTGATGGACTTCAGGTTAGTGAAAGCTTCCACTGCAGTCTTGACTCAGTTCTCCTAGCAAGAAACAATCTCTCCTTATGCTTTCTCTCAAATATGCATGAAACCAGTCTCTCAAAACAAATGCAAAGGTCGTGCATTTGGAAGACACACCAATGAACAATCCTCGTGCTGCCTGGGTCTCCCCTGGGATGCTGTCGGAGTGCAGCTCTGAGTCTCTCATTGTCCTACTCAGAGATTCACTTACCGAAGATAGCAATACCAATATCAATAACCTGCATTAACTAAATGACTCCCCCATGCCAAGCACTGCACAAAGGGTGTCTCTGACTCTCACGACAGCATGCTCTAAAGGGGAGGATTGTTTTCTTCTTCTTACTAATGAAGCAACAGAAGCTCAGAGGTGATAAGTAACCTGCCCAAGGCCCCGTAATTAGTAAGAAACATTAACAGTGAGGGAACCCAGGTCCCCCTTCTCCAAAGGCTCCTTTGCCTCGAACAAGCTGCTGTCAGACGTCTATGTTGCCTCCCGCATGGAGCTCCTGCATGAGCAGGAAACTGCTAAAGAGGGGAGGGGGAGGGGTACCTAATGCAGAATGAAGCATAGCTTGGGGGATGGGAGAGACCAGCATTCACAGTCCAGCAAGGCCATTTATTGCTTATTTGCTCTTGGCCAAATTCCTAAACTTCTTTGTATCTTAATAGTCTCATTTTAAAGTCATCACTGTAAAACCGAACACCCAAAGCCACTTGTCTCCCAGGGCTGCTATGAAGATTAAATAAAATGATAAATACCTGGAAAAGCACCAGGTAAATAACAGGCACTCAGCCAAACAAAGCCTCTTTGCTTCTTCTCTTGTGGATGCAGATCATTTAAAACTTTGCCATCTGTCTCGTTGTTGCTCATATAAATTACTGAGTTGGATATTTAGAAACACCTGCAGAAGGGTCTTTCCAGCACTTCCAAGTGCATTAGAGGCAGATGCAGATGCCACTCGGGGAGAGAAAGCCAGTGCAATTCAGAGGAGACCAAAACCCAACAGAGGAGCCAGGTGACAGAAGGAGGTGTCCCTGCTTTGCTAGGAAAGCTATTCCAAGGCAGAGCCCTCGAAGCTTTTATATACTGAAAGCATTCTGGATATTTTCCTCTACACACTCTTAAGGTATAGCTTCTGAGACACAGAAGTGTGTCTTATCAAAATGCTATTAATTTTTTTTCAGAAGGAATCTAGAAGCTTCATTTACTGAGGCCTACAAGCAAGCCCCAGCACCCATTCCTTTCTTCTGTACCCCCTAGCCAAGGACTCCAGGACATAGCATGGCTACTAATCTAAAGGCTCATGTGTATTTATTCTTTAGCAGGCATTTTGATCAACCTTATATACTTCCCATTTCACTAATCCTTAAAGCAGTACCCTTTGCTGTACGTGTTATTAGCTGGTTTGCTATGAATAAGGAAATTGAAGAGCTCAGAGAAGCCAAGTACAATGACATAGAACTAGGAATTGCTGGCGAGATTTGAACTGATCCAATTATTGATTGGACAGATATTTATTATGTGACTACTATGGGCTAGGTTTATTGGATTTTAAAGCAAATACTCATAGCCCTACTAATTCTTTCTAGCAAAATAAATAACAGCGTTTTCCGTCATTAATAATGTTCTTTCCACAGGCGAAAGCAGTTTGGACAACCAGAGAGATGCTGACCACGGCAAAAAGGACATGGGATCGGCTGGCATGGCTGGACTAGGGTCCAAAGGTCTCAGAATTGCACCGGGTGTGTTCCTCTTGGGGTCAGACGCACACAAAGAACTGTACCCTATAGTTAGATGTGCCATCCTCAGGAAAGCATAGTGAATAGCTTGTGTGGCTGCTTATCACACTTTACAGTGATGATGTATTTCAGAATATTTATTTATCAGAACATGGAAAAGAGGCAAGCACCAGTGCACACAGCTCACCACAAGAAGAAGAAAAACCCAACTCTGCTAGGGCTTCCCCTCTACCAAAGGCGTGGGCCTTTCCAGGGTCACACTTTGGATGATGCCTTCCGAGCCCAAGACACCCTGTGAGGTCAGGAAGCTGAGGCTGCTGACCCATGTCTAACAGGAGGAAAAGAGTTGAACTTGTAAAGGCCTGCAGTATCTTATCAGTGTCTGAGTTCACGACACTATTAAATGGCTGAATGGCTATTTGGATGTAGTTTATTTTCTTTTATTTTTAGTTTATTTTCTTTTTGCAGTAAATAGTCTGCATTAGTCAGGATGAACTAGGCTATACTGCAGTAATAAATGTTTTCAAGCATATGATAATATTGAATCGTATGACCCACCTTTCATTACTGTATCAGTTAATCTGAACAATGGATTTGATGATAAAAATAGATACTATATCAATCATTGTTAATCACCTATTCTAGTTTTGGAAAAATCATAATATATACATTGTTATATGTTACCTTGTTTCTGTCCTTGCTTATGTTTTTCTTGATCTTGTATTTACTCTTGAAAGTAAAAGAAAATATAATAAAAAATATCAGTGGTGAAAATTAAACATTGTATCTAAAACAGTGAAATTACTGAGAAAAATATATAATAAAAGTTTTCAGGCATTGGCCCAGGCCAGTGCTGTAGATCTTAAAAAAAAAAAAAAAAGTAATAATAAATAAATAAATAGTTTTTGATCCTCAGAGGCTCACAGGAAGCAAGCCCCACTTCTTGCTCACGTTCCATGCCAGCTGTGGCTGTGGTGGTCTCCAGAATCCCTCGTATCTGAAACACTCGCCACCACGTGACAGGGTGACCTATGTCAGCAATGGGCACATGCTAGGTCTTCTGGCTGTCACTCGGAGTCCATTGGCCAAAGCAGGTCACACACGTGCATTCACATACAACAGGGCAAGGACGGGCCCTTCTTAGACAGGTATTGGGCTCGAAGAGGAGGGAAAAACACATATTATGCAGTTTACATCGCCCTAGTAATGTGGAAGCTGGTTGGGAGCTCCCCTTCCTCATGCGAGGAAATTATTCTCTGATGCATGTGGAGCTGATTAAGAGGTAATTCTGGCACGTCCGCCAGCCAAGCGGCCAGCTTCGGTGGTGCGCAAATGAAGTCCTTACATACATTAAATGTTTAGCAAGGAACAGTTCTAACTGAGGCGTGATGAGCATAACCCTTGCGCATGTGCAGAGAAAGCAACTCTCATTCTGGAAATGAACTGTCTGTGTCTGGCAGGAGAACTGGGAAACGACAGCAAGTTCTCCTGCCTCCATTAGGGTGTCACATCTGAATGAGGCATGTGTAAACACAGGCAGAAACTCCCTTCGCCGTGTGACTCCCAAACAAACAGCAGCCAGCTAGAAACTACCAGCTGGGCCTCGCCGGAGAAAGTCACTCTGACGCTCTCCCTCCATGTAGCAAAAGAATTCCCTACTGTGATCACATCCCCACAAACTAGGGGATGAAAATGGGTTCTGATATGTTCAAGCATGAAACCACAGCCTTGGAAAGTCCTCCTGGCAAAGCCACTCAGAGTCTAGAGAAAGACAGAAGTGAGATGCCACATGACAGTCCAGGCCTTTACAGAGTCTTTGCTTCTTTGCATCAACTAGTAGCTTGCTGGGGGAAAAAAAAAAAAGAGGCATTTTAGTAAGGGTTTGAAGTGGTCAATTTTGCCTGGTGTGGAGCCTCACATCTGTCATTCCAGAGGCCGAGGCAGAAGAATCACTGCAAATTGGAGGCCACCCTGGGCTACATAGTGAGCACAAGTTCAGCCTGAACTGCACAGTGAGAACCTGTCTCAAAAAAAAAAAAAAAAACCAGAACCTAAAAAGCCAGTTTCTAATGCTGGGTAGCTTACAATACACCCTTGCAGTGCTGAGATCCTATGGTTAATTTTATATGATGATGGAAAGAAGCAAAGGGTATCCAAAGGGGATACACTTTATATGATCAAATTTCACAGCAAATGTCCCTCCTTAGCACCAGACACATGCCAAACTGGCCTGGGAACTCTAAAGTTGTCTTGGCCACTGACATATGATTTTTTTTTAAGGGAGGGGTCTACAGGGTGTTCATGGTCTCACTACTAGATCAGATTCCTAGTGATCTACCAGTTGACAGCCTCCCAAGAGCTGGGATTACAGATGCCAGCCACCAGTCTCAACTGCTGTCTCAGTGAGCCCCAGGAGCAGAGTCATCACAGCAGGCTTGGGGATCGAATCCCCAATGCCTGTGCCTGCTTGTAGGTGGACATATGAAATTCTATTCCTTAAACATGTTTGACTCTGAGTCACGACTTGATTTGCAGAAGTAAGACTTCCTGAATTGCTCTAGACCAGTAAGGGGGAAGAAGAAGGAATGGAGCTAAGGCTCTGCCTTTGCCTTCTCTTCAAGGTCACCAAAAGGAAGCTCACAGAGGAGCCTTGCCCCTCCTCACTGAGGGGAATGGGAGGAGCCCTGCTTGGTGGAGGGCTCCTTATGACTTGAGCATTACCTCCCCTCTAAATAATTAAGCTGTTGTGCCTTGCCTTTTACTCCTGTCTTTCCATAGAACTCAAATGAAATGAACTTAGAATAATAGGCAGTAACTCCAAACAGGTCAATTGCTCTTTCATGATATGTCTGGACATAGCTCTACAATTTTGCTGATGTCAGCAAATCTCCACAACTGATACTCAAATTTCAACATGGATACAAGTATAAATATAAAATTGGTCTTTGTTGCCAATATATCATACAGGATATTGGAATGAAGGAAATTAAGTGGGAAAAGGATGACAATATCAACTCATTCTTATCATCTCTGATAATCAGCATGTTACCCTGCTGCTTTCTCAAATGAATACCACAGAAGACTATGGGCTTTTTAAATATTTTCTCCGTATTTAGTAGAGGGTCTATAGGGTCTCACTACACAGATAGTACTCATAGTGATCCTCCTGTTTTCAGTCTCCCAAGCACTGGGATTACAAGTGTGTGCCACCATGCCCAGTTTCAATCGCAGTCTCATTGCGCCCGAGGGTGGGGCCAACATGGCAGGCTGGGTATAAAACCCTAGTCCCTGTGTCTTCCTAGGCCAGCTTTTTAGTGAGCTATCTGATATGTACCATCTATAGAGTCAAACTGAGCACAAAGAAATTTCCTTAGCACTAACTGCTATTAGTGGTAAGTAGTATAAAAGATATCTATTGGAAAAGACAGCGATTCATCCTGAAAAAGGATATGGGGTCTAGTTACAGGCTCAAAATAGTTGAAAACATTTGAGACTTATGCTTAACTTTGAATCTACGCCTGGACATTACCTTTTCCCCCCTCCACAACCAGTTCAAATCACTCTTGGACTCCTGAATTAAGTGGCTAGTGGAACCTTTAGAAAGTAGCAAGTCAGTCAACCTCAACTGCTCTTTGATAGGCAGTCTTTGGTGAAAGATGCCCCACATGGCATCGACAAGGCTGTGTCTTATGCTCAAACACCACAACTTCCTTCTCCATTCCTTCCCAAATTCATTGCATGATTCTCCCTAAGAAAGACAGAGTATTCAAACAGAGGTTGTGATTTGGGTAAGGCAGGGAAACAAAAAAAAATCACTAATGAATGTTTTAAATAAACATCACTGAGAAAACCCAGAGCGCTGGCTCACTGCTGAGAATTTGGGCCCTCAGTGAGATTCTGAATCTGTAAATACACAAATGCAGAAAGTGCCTTGGTGTCTCCTGGCTATCAGTGTCCTGTCTGAGAGCCAAGACATCCAACTGCACTTGTGTGTTTGTGGAGCTGCTGGCTGCCTTATTCTGGCTGCCTCCTGCTCCAGTGTTGGCCAGGCTCACTCTGGAGAGGCCTGGAAAAGTTTCCATCCAGTCATTCCCTCTGGTTAATTATTAGCAGCCCTGGTAAAAAATTGTTAGTGAGGACGCTGGTAACAACTAACTGAAAAGATGTCATCTGTCTTCTGTTTGGGGAGTTCAAGAGTCTGTCCCATGTACATTGAGATAACAGTGGGCAGAGGTGAGACACTAAACTAAGAAATGGTGTCTAAACACCTTCCCTGTTGGTGACTAATTAGTTTGAGTGACCCTGGTCAATGCAGGGAAGGTAACTCATAAAATGAGCTAGGAACTGTGTGTTCTTAGTCTTCATAACAGCCTGTAACCTAGATTTTATTTTTCTTACCAAGTTAGACACTGCAATCCACACCACCTCTGCTCTTTGCATTAAACACACACTGCTTTAATGTACCCATATCGGAGCACCCTTACCTAAGTAAGGAACCAGATGGAATTTTCTGCTCCCTAAAAGGACTTCCTAATTCTGTAAACCCATGAATCATTTGCCTATCAAGAAATACACAGCTTCTCTCTTAGACTTTCCACAGTGCTTTTTCCTTCTTGGCCTGTATCTCCCAGTAAACTCTGGGGACACATAAACAAAATTGTGTTCTGCATATAAAGATAATAAATGAGTTGTTCACTCATTCACTGTCACTACAGGACAGCTGGGACTCCCTGGAGGGGATTGCCACACCCTTGTTTATACTGCTGGGCTCTGTCAGTTGAGCAGGCATGAAAAGCAGAACCGGGCGGGCTGTTTTACGTTGGTGGTGAACTTTGTGCCTCAACTCTGTCGCAACCCCCAAAGTTTACTCAACCCCACCTGGCAATTCAGCTCTTCAAGATAAAGGAGGTTTTCTCTGGGGAAAACCAGTAGCAGTTTATCTTCTTTTTGTTCTGCTGCTGGTGTACAGCTGGCTGGCCACTGAATAGTCATCTGTTAGTGGGCGGTAATAAAAAATTTAAAGTAAAGCAGGAGGGACCTGAAGGAGGTCGCGGCCAAGCATGCAAGAGCAATGAATGTCAAACAGTACGTAGCATTGTTAGGGCAACTGGGAGGACTGTGTTTGGGAAACAGCACTTCGTGTGTGTGCGTGTGTGCGCACACGCGGGCGTAGATGTGCGTACTGGTATGCACTTGAACACTCTGTGAAGTTGTACAAAGGAGGATGTCAAGGCTGCTTCCCCATCCCGTGAGGACAGGGACGCTGGCCAATCAGCTAAATCCCACTCTTATGTTCTACAATTTAAAGTTCTAGAATATTTGAATCAAAGTCACATGCCTGAAGTCAGAAGTTTCCTTTCACTGAGCTTTTCCAAGACCCATATGCTCCTTTTCTTGGAAAAAAAGAAAATGACAATGAAAGTCAATGTGGAAGACAGCTGGGTGTGAACCCATCCACAGATGGAATGCTAAGCGAGAGGAAGCACTCATGCTGTGACCTGTATACCTGTGAAAACCTCTTCCATATTCATGTTTGTATGCAGAAGAAAGCAGTGGCCTTTGCCAGCTCCAGCCCATCCTAACATTAGGAGTTGAATGGTTTCCAGCTGAGGTAGGTTGGTATCCTAACCTTCAGGACATGAAGTAGGGAATTACTTGGAGGTAGAGATTATGCAGATGATCAAGTTAGGATGAGCTCATTAGGATAGACACTAATCAAATACAACAGAGAAGTATGGGGCTGGGGAGATAGCTCAGCAGTCTAAGTGCCTGCCTGGCAAAAGTAAGGACCCTAGTTAGATCTTCGCATCACATGCTGTGTGGGCCCTGAGACCTGGTGAGGTGGCGGTGCACCCCTGTAATCCCAGCACTGAGAAGGCTGACACATGATAGCTTTGAGTCCTGAACTGTGCAGTAAGACTCTGTAATAAATAAATAAAAATAGGAAAACACACACACACACACACACACACACACACACACACACGAAGACTCCCATTGCTATGAAAACATCAAGGAAGAATTTGAGATGATAAAGCCAGATGTGGTAGCACACACCTACAATTCCAGCACTTGAGAAGCTGAGGAAGGAGGATCAGTGTGAGTGCACGACCAGCCTGGGCTACAAAAATGAGCTCAAGGCAGCCTGAACTGCATAGCAAGACCCTGTCTCAAAAAAAAAAAAAAGAATTTGAGATGATAGGGCAGGGGACAGAGCTCAGTGGTCTAAGTGCCTGCCTGGCAAACACAAGAACCTAGATTTGATCCCAAGTACCACATGCCCTGTTGACCTCATGCCATCGTGGCCACCCAAACCAGGTGTGCTAGTGCATGCCTGTAATTTCAGCACTGGGGAGGCTGAGACCGGAGGATCACTACGAGTTTGATCAGTGTAGTGAAAACCAGTACCAAATAAATAAATCCTAAATAAAAAAGAAAGAAAGAAAGAAAGAAAGAAAGGAAGGAAGGAAGGAAGGAAGGAAGGAAGAAAGAAAGAAAGAAAGAAAGAAAGAAAGAAAGAAAGAAAGAAAGAAAAAAAGAAAAAAAGAAAGAAAGAAATTGAGATGATAACATCTCCAAGCCAAGGAATGAATGGCAAAGATGCCTTGATCTACCAGACTCCAGGAGATGGGTGCAGGAGAGTCTCTCTCTCTCTCTCTCTCTCTCTCTCTCTCTCTCTCTCTCTCTCTCTCAGGTTTCAGGAGCAGACAACTCTGTCAACAGCTTCTTTGTAGATTTCTGGCCTCTGCTCTTTGACATGATACGTTTTAGTAAACCATCTAGTCTGCAGCACTTTGTCACCTCAGTGCCCAACATGAAGGCACTCTGCCTTCTCACAGCTGCCTCTGCAGCCATGCGTCCTTCCTCCCATTCCTTTATTAAAGCAGTGCAGTGCAGCACACAAGTAGAGCTGAGGTTCCCCTCCATGTTCCCTCCCCTCCTTCAATCCTGACTTTTCTAGTTTTCGAAGAGATGTTCGTAAGAAATTCACAATTTACACTGCTAATGTTACTCTTGGGCCAAATAGAACAAACATAAAGAGCAGACATTGAATGGCTCTGGGAATTTTTTCCCCTACAAGACTTGAGAATTCAGTCTAGGGCATCCCACAGCCAGTGAAGAAGAAAATAGAAAAAGAATGGGCCTCTAAAGGGTCCCTCAGCTCCAATCTGATATCAGAGAGTCTAATTAGATGCAGAAATCCTGCTCATTGTGGGGTTGCAGCTCCATTTTAAAGCAGAAGACATGGGCCACATACGTTGGGACAGGTTGTATGCCGTTGTCTTTGTTGTTTCATTGTTCTCACTGATGCTGTTTCTTCTTAAAAACAGTGAATTAATCTTGGTACCTATAATCAGGTTAGAGTTAGCTTTCACCTACAGGACACAACAGGAGGCATAGGCATTGAGGAGATGTATTTTCGCATGAATTTAGGAAGGAGAGGGGTTTGAGTAGCTGAGAGGCAAACAGATGGCAGGGCATACTGGGAGTTCCTGGTGAGGAATCTGTCACTACAAAGGGTGGACGAATGAAACGCTTTTGAGTCCAGGTCACAGGAGGAACAGGAAGCTAAGCCTAGATTTGGCAGTGAGTGATATAAAATGCATTCAGAGAGGAATGAATTGGATTATAAGCAAATGATGATCTATTTTTCCTATCTCCGCTCAATTTCCTCAGAGAATTTTTCTGCAAGAGCTAGCTGAGCCTCTTAAATCACTCTTCTCAGGGAGGAAGAAGTTCAGGTATGACAACGGGGCTTCAACTGACCCACATCAGTAAGCTTTGAAAAGATGGCAGAAGTCTCAGGCAAGCATCCAAATGCAGAGAAGATTTATTTCTTCCTAGCTATGACAACATCATAGAAATAGTGTCATACAGGCCCAATGCTAATGAACAGTGAGGTGCTTGATCATTCTATGCAAGACCTTGTTAACAATCAAATATATAATTCAAATGTTCCTCAAAATAATTCTATGAGGCCAATAGAATTCTGCAATTCTATGAAGCCAGGACAATTACAAACTTCATGTTACAGAACGGGAAACAAAGACACAAAAGGTTAGCTGACTTGCCCATGGTCTGACACACATCTTGTGAGCCAGAGAGATTGGATTTGTATGCCAGTAGTAGACTAGGAGATTTAGCAACCATCAGAAGCTCAAAATCCACACTGTTCTCTGACAACAATGGAGACTGCTATGGAGGGTTTAACGCCATGCTGATAAGAACAACCAATGCCTTGATTCAAAATTTAAAGTAGGGCCTCTAGTTGTGGGAACTGTCTTGGATAATGTTGGACACTTAATGACTGCCCTGACCTCTCCTCTTGGGATTCTTCATTCTCTGAACCATCGCAGAATTGTCTTCCAATGCTGCCATCTCCTAGGCTGTGAGGAGGACTGGTACCAAATGGCTCTCAATGTGCTAGAATGTGTCGTTCTATAGTCTAGCAACTTCTTTCCAAGCTTAGTGTAACTGTGGTGTCATTTCTAGCAGTGACGTGTAGAGGTCACTGAAACTCTTGCAGGCAGCATTTCCATGGGAACTGCATGTAGAAGTGAATAGAGCCCAAGGTGACAAAGTGAGACACAAGGTGAGCTATTGGATCACCCTCCTTTTCATCAGTGGGGGAATGCTGCCTAGGGACCTGTTTCTTCAGATTTGAAACACCAAGCGACTGTGGGGTTTGGCCCTCACAGTGACATCAGCATTTCGGTAACAAATCCTAGAGCCTCTGAGGCTGACAAAGCAAAGATAAAAGCCTCCTCTGTCTGCTATTTATGTTTCTTCACACTCTATTCTGTCTACCTGGAATACTCCCCTTCGTTTTGCTTTTATCTGTCCCAATTGTAAGCTCATGATGAAATCATACCCTTCCTTGGTGAAACCACCAGAAATCATCCAGTATGTGTGTTGGCTTATCTAATGAATGTCTCTGTCTTCACTCTCCGCCCAAAATTGCAATGTGAGCTCCACAGAACAGAGTCATTCCTTTACCCCCAATTCCTAAGGGAGAAAAAAAAATGATGAGTATAAATAGGCATTCAGTAAGCATGCCGAGTTAATTCACCAATTCTAGAAGCTAATGTACTTCTAGAGAACACTTGAAAACAAGCTCTTCTGTGTGCCAAGGTTGTTTTGCCTCATTGTGGGAACTTGGGGCACTATGTGACTCAGCAACATTTTCCTCCTACTGTGTACTCCACCCTGTTCCTCCTGCCTACAAGAAGAGTTTTGGGATTTTGTCCAGCTAACGCTGTGCTCAGAACTTCATTGTTTGGTCTTCTTCATCATCCACGAGTTCCTCTGGGAAATAGAAGATTTGGTGAGGAATGAGGAGAAATACAAATTTAATACAAAAACAAAACTGTGAAAAGAATGAATGTTTATAATGAAACTATGGAATGATTATAGATTGATTCATCAGGGGGACAGATGGAAATAATTATGCAAAAATTCAACAGTTATGAAACCTGAAATCTTCAATATTTTATCCAGAACTATGTATTTGGAATTAAGGAGTTCTATGTTAATTGCCTGCTCAATGGCAAGAATATATCTCATTGACTGATTAAAGGATTCATAAACATACTCCATGGGTTTCTTTTTCTGAATTGATACTTGAGAAAAAAAATAAACTATCAAAAAGAAAAATAAACTTCACTTGAAGCCTGTGTGCCTAGGAAAGTTCAAATAAAACTTTCTTTGTGTCAAGAGACTTGGCAAGGTTAGCACAGAAGTGATAGCTGAGAAGAGTTTGCTAATCTGACCTTGAACTTCTTGTCCTATTCTAGGATGGTCACCACTACATGCAACGTCCAATCAGATCAGGCAGGCAGAACCTAGACAATAACTTGAAGTATTGTTTTCTTTCCAGTTTTAATATCTAGTATGCTATTCTTCTCCTGGCATAATGGCAGCAACAAAAGCATATGGATGAACTTTACTTGATTATCCAATGATTCCAAAAACTATCTCTCAAAGGAATAGAGCAAGCCTAACCAAAGTCTTTTCATGCTGGTGGTACATTACCAGGCAACAAAATTTCAAGTCTCTCTCATGAAGAGAATTTGTAGGAGGAACCATCTTTTTCCACAATGTCCTGGTCCGGTACATAACCAACTTTTCCTAGCTTGGCATGGTGGCTCATGCCTGTAATCCCAGCACTTGGGAGGCTGAGACAGGAGGATCAGTGTGAGTTTGAGACCAGCCTGGGCTACAAAAGTGAGTTCAAGGCCAGCCTGAACTGCAAGATCCTGTCTCAAAAAAAGACAAAAAAAAAAAAAAAAACTTTTGCTTATACTCAGTTTTTTCTCTCTCTCTCTCTCTCTCTCTCTCTCTCTGTCTTTCTCTGTTTCTGTCCCTCCCTCTTGCTTATAACATCTTTGTATTCTTTTGTAATTCTATGACCTTAAGAAATAGGCCTTGACTTCTCTGCCCAAGCACCTCTATCTTAGATCTAGAGAGCCAAAATACCAACCAGAAACATATATTTGTAAAGTAGACAGAAAATAAAGCAAGCATATGGACTTGGTAAAGCAGAATGTGTTTAGTAGCTTTTGTGTTTTAAATATTTTTTGTTGTAGAATCTTAGGTTTAAACATATTCAGTTGATCAAGAGCTGAAGATTTTACCGGATGGGCAAAAATAAGTAAGTGTATCATTAGATCTCAGTGTAAAGAGTGCAGAAACATCCCCAGAGATGCGCTTCAATAACTGACTAGGCAAAGAAGCCTAGAAATAACTATTTTTCAAAGAAAAAGTTGAAATGAAATTTCTATAAAAGGAAAAGTTGCATAGGACATTGTTTAAAAAATAGCAAGAAAGATATCACTGAAGACCGCTACACTAGGTGAGAGCAATGGGGTTCAACTTGGGAGAAATACAGCACAGGAAGCTGGAGATTCTAAAGCCAAGTGATAAGCTGAGGGAGGTCAGTGGATAGAAACCTTCTCTGAGTGGGAGAGTTAGTACTAAACTCACTTAATAGTATTCTTTGTCAAAATTGTGCTCCACAGGCAAAGGTTGAGAGGCCCTCCAAGGAATCTGAGGAATATTTGGTGTAGGAAAGTCTTCACCAACATGGATGTGATCATTAGAAACTCAACCTGATCCTCCACCTCACCAAGTAGAGAAAAGGCTACATGGTGGAGTTTAGAGATAAAGGGTACCATAGGGAAAGGCACCTTGCTGCTGTGGAGTCTGAAGACTCTCAGAACTTCTGGGGGGAGCATGGCATAGGAAGGCTCCAGAAGTTTCTGGGAGAGCTTCTGAGAGCACATACTGCTGACTCACCCAACAGAGCAGCTCTGGAGCCAGGGATGTGTGGAGATCTCCATCTCTTCTCAGCAAGTGTTACAGGAAGCCCACACCATGGCCAGCACAGCTGTAGGGCTTGCCGTCCAGTAGTAGACACAGAGAGAAAAAGAGCAAACAAGCAACTCAAGTAGGCAGGAAGTAAGCAAGAGAAAGAGCCCATGAATAAGTTAAATGCAAAGTAAGTTAGATATCATTAAAAAAAAAAAATTCCAAAGAGAGGAAACAGCAGTGCAAAGGCTAGGGTCATGGTTTTAAATAAAGTGGTTAGGGAAGAGCTCCATAAGAAGGCAACACAGGGGCCAAACCCAAAAGAAGCTAAGCATAACCAAGTGGATGTCAGGGCAAACATGAGTAAAAGCAGTTGGCTGGGTATTAATCCAATCTCCAACATAAGGCCTGGACTCTGGCTTCATTGCCTAATTTTTCTGGCTCTTGTCTTCTTCATCTGATTATCTTCTCCTTACTAGCTTCTCTGTGCCTCAATTTCCTCATTTACAAAACTAGAGGATGGACCTAGCCAATACCTGGCTCAGAGGCATTATGTGGCAAACAAACCTGACAAGGTCTCCTTCCTTCCGGAGCCTGTCAGCTCCTTCCTTCAATGGAGGCTTGTCCGAGACAGCACCGTGAAATGTATGAGAGGGGGTTGAATTCATGAAACAGAGCCAGTTTGGTGCCTGAGTTCCCTATTTTGCAATTGCATACACATATAGGGATAAAAATAGTTTGTTGAGAAATCAAAGAGAGGCTGAGAGAAGAGGAACACACGTTCCAGGCCAACCTGAATAACTCAATGGAGATTTGCTTCAAAATAAAAAAATTAAAATGCCTTGGGATGTAGCTCAGTGGTAGTTCAGCCCCCAGTATCTGAGTTCAACCCTCCAAAGTCAGGTAAGAGCAAGCATGAAAAAGGAACCTACAGTATTCAAGAGGCCTGAAGTATCTAGGTATCACAATTGCCTACTCTTTCGTCACCTTATCTATTCCTGTCTTTCATTAACACTTTCCTTGTGCGTTATCTTTTAAACATGTCTTGCCTAGTTGTTGAACCTGTAGGCCCACGCTGTCATTTCTGCAGTAGGCTGTCACTTCTCTGGAATAAGACTGTGCATTTTATTTTTCAGGGATTTCATAATGCCTTGCATGGACACATTCCCATACAAATGGAATGAAGTGTAAGCCAGGGGAAGACACAGAGAGGCTTCATTAAGTTGAGTTACATGAAGAAGAGACCTACGAATTGTTCATGGAAATCAATATAAATGACTCATGCAAATGACCTGATTGAAATATATTTAAGATTCCCTTAGAGGAAAAAATTTCATCTCTATCTGTAGGATACATATGTATCTGTTCGGATCCCTCAGATACACTCCTACCTAAAGAAAGAGGTAGCCTTTCAAGATTCTTTGTTGACCTCTTATATCTTCAGCCTCTCTCTTTCCCTCTTTTCCTGTGCTTTTTTTTTTTTTGTCTTTTTGAGACAGGGTCTCGTTATGCAGTTGAGGCTGGCCTTGAGCTCACTTTTGTAGCCCAGGCTGGTCTTGAACTCACACCGATCCTCCTGCCTCAGCCTCCCGAGTGCTGGGATTACAGGCGTGCACCACCACGCCCAGCCTCTTCCTGTGCTTTTAAAATGAATATATCTGAAAAAATTAGAGGCAGAAGACAATAGTTTTGTCTTGAAGGAGATGCATATTTTTCCACATGGCACAAATGATAATACAAAAAGATAACACAATTAGAGTTCAAAGTTTACTAAAAGAACTAGCTGCATTTTTATTAGATGAAAGCAGCTCACTACAAATAAAGCAATTTGCTATTTTAAGCCTAGATGGGATATCTCTAAATTATGCAAAAAAAGAGAAAGAAAAATATAGCATCTGCAGATTACAGACTGCATTACTAAACACCAGGGCACATTATATATAGGTTGCTATTGCTGATCAGAGTGCAGAGAGTTGGTGAATCTATACCACCACAAGGGAAATGGGCTCAGCACATAGAGAAGGACATCTACCAGACAAAGGAGAGCACCAAATCTGAAACAATGAACAGAAGAATTTATAAATTCATCCAACAAAAGTACAAATGAAACAATCCACGGATTCATCTATCTACTTTTCTTAAACAAAAGGAGGTTTAGACAAACATTGTAAATGTTCACCTCTTAAAATGTATTACAGTATTTCCCCCTCTCAATATTGTCTTTCACTTTGAAAGAACTTTTTCTGTCATTCTTGCCACTTTCTGAAGTGGTTCCAGAAGTCCTCTGTCATGATCATCCTAACAAAGTAGGATCAAAAATGCGGTGACTGCTGCTGACGGGTACCACCCAGTAGCAAGACAGATTTGTAAGACTGCTATGGTGAGTCTTCTTCCACCATGCTGAAAGTCAAAGTGACTATGAAAGTTAGAAGAATTTGCAATCAATTCAAGATATAAAGGGAGATATGACAGTACAACTAAGGAGTCACCAAAGAGCACTTCCAGAACTGCTGCAGAAAGTTACAAAAACAATAGGAAAATTATGTTCAAAACTGGGGGAGTACGTCAAAGAACTATAATGGCATTATGCCTTTTATTGCAAAAAAAATTTTTGCAGTAGAAAGTAGAGTAGTGCCTCAAACTCAAGGAGTCAATGAGCTTTGGAAGAACAATGGGTATTTTCTCAAGAATCATAAATTTTATAAAAATATTACATTGTCACATATAAATGTTAATGATTTCTAACTTCCTTTTCAATTTTGACTGTATTTATTTTGATGCTGCTACAACATATTAGCACAAACAACTTACCATCATACCATCTTGTCAGCGCAAATCTATCATCATACAGTTCTGAGATCAAGAAACTAAAACTGGCCTAACTCTGGGTTACTTTCTGTGACTCTGAGGGGAAAATCTCTTTCCTTGCCTTGTCAGCTTCCTGAAATGACTCATGTTCCTTGGTCTGTGGCCCCCTCCTTCTTCAAAGCCAACCATGTAGCACCTCCTTGATGCCATTTCTATCACTACCCCTCTGTCTTTGTAAGATATGTGAAAGGATTCAAGTTAGTGGGTTGCACTCAGCTCCTTCAGTATCTTCAGACTTAACCATATCTGCAAAGTGCACCCTACTATGCAATGTTAAAAAAAAAGTTTGCATTTATATTTCAAGGGATTAAGGTGTGAACATTCTGGGGCATCAATATTCTGTAAAACACAGAATTTTTTTTTCATTATAAGTGGCAATTGAAAACCATTTCCTTAGAAAAATTGCTTCATAAATCAGCATTTTTCCAAACTGGAGTGAATGAACAATTTTACATATCTATGATATTTTAAAGATGGTTTTTACCTTAAGAAACCCAGTTTATTTGCTATTTTATTTTTCTATCAGTCATAGGTAGAAAAATCAGGCATACCCGGCGTGGTGGCACATGCCTATAATCCCAGCACTCGGGAGGCTGAGGCAGGAGGATTGATGTGATTTCCAGACCAGCCTGGATACAAAAGTAAGCTCAAGGCCAGCCTGAGCTGCATAGCAAGACCTTGTCTCAAAAAGACAAAAAAAAAAAAAAAAAAAAAAATCAGGCATGGGATTACTATGAGAACCAGTTAACAAGAACCTTGAGATGTCTAATGCTGGTTATCTGCCTAACTGGATCAAGAACCACCTAGGAAATTAGTAACCCACACTTCTGGGTGTATCTGTTAAGGTTTCCAAAGACAAGTAGACATGAGTTCTCCAGTTTCACTGGCAGATTGATCTATCAATGACATCATAACATGACAATGTCACTGTAGGAGGATGGGCACGTGTCTTAGTTACTTTTTACTTGTTGCTGGGGCAAATGTCCAACACTCAAAATCAAGGAAGGAGAGGCTTATTAGCTCACAGTTACTGGAGGTTTCAGTCCATATTTGGCTGGCCCAAGGCTGAGTGGAGCAAGACAGAGAATATTCAGTTCATGGTGACAGAACAGCAACAAAATGGTGACAAAGGCAGCCAACCAAACATGGCAGCAGAGCAACAGCTCTAGTCTGTCTCTCTGTCTCTCTTTGTATTCCTATCAGGCTCTCTGCCTTAGGATAACCACCCTAGACCACATCTGTAGTTCCAGCCCTACTCAGACCAATAATCCCATCAGTACTAAAACACATAATCCCAGTGACTCATGAGTCAAGTCTCGATCTATAGAAGTCCCCGCCCAACAACTACATGAAGCTTTGGGGGGACAACTAGACATAAACCATAACAGCACAGTAACTGAATCCTAGTTGGTGGGATTATTTGGAAGGCAATTAGTGTTAGATGAGGTCCACAGCATCAGGCCCCTATTAGGGGATTAGAGGCTTTATAACAAGAAGAAAGACATGAGACAGCCGACTTCTGTGTCTAACTGTGTGACGCTCTCCATCGTGTTGTGATATAATCGTAGGCTTCCACTGGCTGAAGACACCATGCTCTTTGACACTTTTGTCATCAGAACAATGAGCCAAATAAAGCTCTGTACTTTATAAATTCACTAGCTTAGGTATTTTGTTGCAGCAGCAGAAAACTAAGACAACACTTTAATGGATCAATATTAGAAAAAGAAGCAGTAAGTCCCATTGTCAGCAGAAGCGTAAGAACTGGGAGGATGTTATTAATAAATAGACATCTGGTCCTGTTCCAGCCCAGCCCAAACCCCACCGCTGGGAGCTGAGCCTGCGCACCCGCCGCGGGTAAGCCCCTGCGCCCCTCTGCCCCGCCTCTGCGTTCCCGCGACTAACTTCCTGTTCCAGCCCAGCCCAAACCCCAC
>PVJA010012028.1:0-53088 GCA_004027025.1 Myocastor coypus
AAAAAAAAAACGGGGGGTGGGGGAGGGGAAGGCGGGCCAAGATTCCTGACCCAGCCGGCATGCGGGCTTGGCTACCATCGGTGCGGTTTGGGTCTTGCTGGAACAGGAATTTAGTCGCAGGAACGCAGAGGCAGGGCAGAGGGGCGCAGGGAGCTTACCTGCGGTGGGCGCGCCGAGTCTGGATGTAGTTTTAATTGGGTTGATATTATTTGGATTTCTATGTGCCTTAGTTATCTGAATATCAGATTGTTTCACCATGTTTGGGAAGTTATCTGTTAGTACTTCTCATATTCCTTTTATGTTGTTTCTGTTTGTGCCTTCTTTCTCACTGATACCTTTTAGTCTTAGGTTGTTCATCTTCGCATCACCTTTTTTTAAACTTTATGCATTTATTTATTTAAGTTATGTCCAGCTCAGCATGCCCTGGGAGAGGGGCTGGCAAAGAATGTGATGTGAGGGATGAGTCCTTCTGTTTGCCTAAGCAGGTGCTTCAGACTGCTAAACTATCTCGCCAGCCCATCTTTGCATCATCTTGCAGCTGTTGGATTATTATTTACTGGATGGTTATTTTTTTAAAGAGATCTTTCCTTACCTTATGCCTAGCGGCATTGATGTCTTCAAGGTATGATAGTGTATCTTCACTTTGACTTCAACAGTTTTGCTAACTTGTGACAGTTTTTAATTTCCTGTATATCTCTTTGAATTTACTTCATGCATTGTATTTCTTATGTATATTGCTCATTGAAGATTGCCATCAGTTTTCTACTCTCCTCTATTTCTTTATGAATGTCTTCTTTAGAAACACTTAGTGATTCTTTCATTATAGTTATTATTTCTCTTTTCACATAGGAAATTATTTTCTAATCTGATTTCCTTTATAACCTTCTGCAGTTATTTCTTTACTTCAGTTGCTAATGCAGAGATTCCAGGTGTGTGCCTTCATATTTGTTCTATGCTGATGTCTCCTGATTTCTTTCTGAGTGGGCTTGTGGCCTGTACTTGCATTTTTCTCCTTTGTTTTGTCATCTTCTATTGCAGAAGGAACACTTTAGTCTGATTTCTGTGACACTTTTTTGTCAAAATTTCATTGTAGATAGCTGTATCACTGAAATCACAACATCTCTGTAGAGAATCTTTATATATCTTTCCTGTGTGTGATGTTTCTTTTCATGTGCATGCCCCAAGATTTTGCCTTCTCTCTTGATTGATAGTGAGATATTGGTTTTCTTTTTTTTTTTTTTTTTTGTCTTTTTGAGACAGGGTCTTGCTATGCAGTTGAGGCTGGCCTTGAGCTCAGTTTTGTAGCCCAGGCTGGTCTCGAACTTGCGCCAATCCTCCTGCCTCAGCCTCCCGAGTGCTGGGATTACAGGCGTGAACCACCACGCCTGGCTTTATAGTGAGATATTGGTTTTCATTTGGCACCATCCTCTGTCCTTCAGTGCAGGGTTTTAGTAAAGTTATTATCCAAATGCATCCCAATATTATTCCCCAAAGGAGAACATGTGGTTAAAGCAGATATGATATCATATTCATAGTAGTACAATTAGCAATACTAATAACAGCTTGTGAAATTGACAAACATTTGTCATTAATGGTCATAGGAGCAAATATCATAGCTCTATAACAAAGCAGATCATAAATTGGTGATTTGTTTTTAAAATTAGGTACTCTGAGTTCTGTCTGAGCACCTCTCTTTCACACACCTGGAGTGTTCTAGGCAGAGTAGTCCATCCAAGTTACTTCCTGCCACCTCTGTGCAGCAAAGATCCTCCTGTAGTTCTGGACCTCAGTCTGGGCTCTGCTGGGGCTAGCAGTGTCTCAGCTCACTGAGTCTAGTTCCACAGAACTCAAACTCGACCAGCTGGGCCTTGCTGCTGGGCTTATCTCCTTCTGGCTCCACTCCACTGAACTCCAGTACTTAAGGGTTGGCCACTGGACTCAGCTCCTTCCTGAATTCTTGATGATAAACATTTTTTTCTGGAGTGCGATGGGATCTCAGTGTTGTTAGAATTTGTACTTCTCAAATTACCAATGATGTTGAATATCTTTTCATATATTTATCCTTTGTATTTCTTCATCTGAGAAGCATGTTCATCTCAGATGCCATTTTTAAAATTGGGTCTTTGAATTTTGGGTGTTTGAGTTTTTTCAGTTCTTTATATATTCTAAATATAATTCCCTTGTCTTTGCGGAAATTCATTATAATTTTTTCCCTCTCGTGGGAGTCTTTTTACTCTGTTGGTGATTGGAATTGAACTTTTCAGCAATGACTTTGTGATTCAACCAGCACCTCAGAATTTACAACACTTCACCAAAATCTGATTAAAGATCTTAATAAAGATACAAGCAAATAAATGGCTTACAAGCATTAATTATTGTTTAGAAATTTTTGTTTAATTAGTCTTGGAAAAATTGCTAAAAATCATTACCATCAGTATTAATCACCACATTGTCTTTATTAATTACAGCCTATTACAATTTTCTGTTTGCAAGTTCTGTGTCTCTGAATGAGATTTTCATACAGCATAATTCCCTCACAATACATCTATGTAATTATATTCATCAATATTTAGTTCACATATATTGCTGAGTAGCATTCCATTCCTTGAGTATAACAGTTTGTTTATTCATTCATAGCTTGAAACACATTTCTTCTGCATTCCCTCTCCTTCCATTGTTGTAATGTTATGTGTTGGTGCTGAAAGGAACAAGAAGATCCAATGAATTTAGCTCAGAGGCCTCACTGAGACTTATCTCTCTCGAATTGAGTCCCAACCCTCAGAAATATCTCACTTTTATTTGGGGTGAAGGAATGCGCTCAGGTGTATAATCACTTTAGTAAAGAAGTGTTACAATCTCTGACCTCCATTTGCCCAATGCTAGGTTCACACAAATACTAATCACAAAAGTTTTAAGCAAGGGAGGAGACTGCTAATGGAAAGCCTTCAGGGTAAGCTGTTATCTTTCTCTTTGAATCTCAGCTTTCTAGGTTTCCCAAACCACTGCTGTCCCTTGGCTTTGTTTTATTGCTCCTTGCCTCTTCAGATGCTTAATTATGTATCTCTATATCTCCCCCCTTTTATTATTCAATGCTGAAAAATAATTCTTTGAAGCATTAAGGGAAGGACTGTAGACTTTTGATCCATAGCTTGTTGCTGTATCTGTCCTCATTGCTAAACTACACTTGATCTTAGCCAAAAGGCCGAGAAGCGATTCTCACTGCTAAACTAAAGAGGATGTACTATTGGTACAGAGACAACATACACAAATCTGTACTACATGTCCACTAAACCAGGAGATAACATGAAAAGGATTTAAGATTTTCTGTGCGATTAGAGAAACTTTGTAACTAATCAAGTTTGGTTCCATGAAATGAATTATACAAAGTGAAATATTCCAATCACATTTTAAACAAGGTTGACATTGTATAATAACAATTTGACTTTCCAACTTAACAACAGCTTGTTCTAAATCATTTATCTTATTCTTTAACTCTGAGTCTATGTGTCCTTGAGAAGTCCATAATTGTTTTAAGTCCTCGTGCCATTGCTGCACAAAATGAACAGTTTGTACAACTTGGCTCAGTGCTACTGTAACTGTAGCAGCTGTGGATATGAAGATTATCATGAGTTCAAGCTTTCCTTTTGTTCTTTTATTTAACACCTCCAGCAGATGTTGAAACAGTATCATGAAAAGGAAGTTTTGGCATGAGCGATGTAGTTATATCAGAAGTCAGATTTTGATCCTTGTCCTGAAAATAGAGATGTCATTCCTAGAAAAATTAAAGCTAATAGAAGAATATTAGACATGCATATAAAGAATAATTGTGACATGTAATGGTATGGTTACAAGAGTTTCTTATAAGCAACAAATGAAGGAAGTGAACACATGCTTGAGTAGAGCGAGTTATGTCCTTTTTAAATAATGAATATTTCCATCTTAATTCCTTTCCTTCTGCCATCTGGGCAGAGCGATAAGGGCTCCAATCTATTATGCTTCCATTGGAAGTATTAACTGACTCCCGGGCTTCCCCTGCTCTACAGATTTCCCAATGTATCCTAATCATTATGATAAGCAACATTGGTATTCTGACAGGATGGCAGATCTGGTAGTTTAAACATTCTATTAGCACTTACACCTTTAAAGTCCTTCCTTGGAGAAGAAAAAGGTCCCTCTTTTCTTCCTTTACCTTGGTGTTATTCTTTATTAGACTTTTCCCATTAATGAACTCTTCTATTGAGTGGTGAATTTGGAATATAAACCCAATAACTAAAATTACCTTTAATACTTACCAGAAATGACAATAGAGCCATTATATTGCTTCTGGCTCCTTTCAGGTGATGATTGATCTCTGATGTTAATATTTCAGGAGATCAGCATTTGTTTGACCTTTGATGCTTAGGTCTGGTCCACAGCATGAATATCTGTCCTTCCCATAGCTGCTAGATATCTTGTCTTTTGTGTTATTTCTTTTGAGAGCTTAGCCCTGTATCAATGCTTATAATATCTCTAACTAACTTGGCTGCTTGCAACCTTCCCCCATCTGTAGAAGTATTCGGAGCTGCTGTGAGGGAAATATGGGCGATGACTGCTCTGGCTTCCTTAAGGTGAAAGGGATCGTAGTTGGAAACTGGCAGTCAGAGATACTCTCCAGAGGTTCTACCTAATGGCCCTCAAGAGATACGAGGCTTTTTTTATCTTGTGTAGGTAGAATAGCTTACATCCTTTTATTCATGGTGTCTGACAGTTTGTTATAAGTCCCTCTAGCTTTATTTACAATCCTCTCTAAATTTTGAGAACTCAGGAAAACCAGAATACCCTTTTTTGCTATTTTTAATTACAACTTGAGAGAGAAAAGTGACATTAGCAAACTATTTTTGTTTTACGCTAATTTTTTGAGATATGATAACTGGAATGAAAGTCATGGTTAGAGAAAAACAGAGTTCTGTGCCAATGTCCAGCAAAAGGCTGGAATTTCCTTTGGTTATGATTTCACAGGGCTCCTCCATGGAGATGACAGAGACTGTCTGGCCAGAGGGAGCAGGCAGATCTAGTGCCCTTTTTTCCTATGGGACCATCTGGGAAGGTAACTCTGAGCTCTGGGACCTTCAGCTCAGAGTGCAGCCTCGCTTCTAAGCAGCTGCTTTGGCAGTCAGGGTATGGTTTGTGGGCTCTTGAGACAATCCCTTTTATTTTGGCCTGGCTTCCAACAGCCATAACAGGTGAACTTTATCGTCATTGAGCTCTTCTTGGAGCCAAGTGAATCAGAACTTTGAATTTATTTTTGAGACCTCAACAAGGCAGCTATTTTTTAATCACTTTTGTTTTCTCTCCCTGGTTTTCTCTCAGTTCCAATTATAGGAAATTTTTTCTTAGTGTCCTATAAAGTATCAAGTGATTTTTTTTCATCAATCAGAGATTTTGTATGTTTATACTTACTCATTTTCTGGGTTTTATTCGTCAAGCTGGTACCCAAATTTCTTCTCCAGTATCTGTATTAACACAAGCAAAATCTCTTCCTTTATATAACTCCTGGGTATTATTTGCCTCCTTCTCTAGTTCATTCCCCTGAGCATCTGAAAAGTCCTCAGAATCACAGGACAGAGGCTGAAGAGCCAGAAAATGTTTGCTTTACTTTTGGATTTTCTGTTTCAGACTCTTCATCCTGCAAGGAATGAATCATTAGATGTGGTGCTTCCTTCATGCTCCATAATGTCCTCATCAGTCAAACCCCTCATAAGACTGCTTTCCTGAGTCTGAGGAATTGGCTGCAGACTCTGTTCTTCAGAGTCAGACTGCAGGGGCTGCAAAGCCAAAGAAATAAGGTTACACAAAGATTGCACATTTACAGGAATAGGTTCTCCTTGATGCTGTGCTCTGTACAGAGCTTTCATAACCAGCTTCCATACTTTTAAATTTAGAGCAGCCTTTCCCTTAGGCTGAAACCAGCAACAATGTGCCTTTTTATCAGGAAAAATAATTCTTTGAAACTCTTTGGTTTCACCTTTATCCCCACTCCTTTGAGTAATGTCTCTATAAGATGGACATACTCATTTTCTACTGAAGCGGTATTTCCTATTGCTCTGAACTATTGGTGGTGATCTCACCTACTCTGGGTGTACTTTTCCCACGTGGTCAGACCTCTTTTAACTCACCTCTCGTCGGCTTCCATGCTCTGCACTGGGTGCCACTTGTAATGTTATGTGTCAGTGCTGAAAGGAACGATGAGAAGACCTGATGAATTTAGCTCAGAGGTCTCACTGAGACTTATCTCTCTCAAAGTGAGCCCCGATCCTCAGAAGTATCTCACTTTTATTTGGGGTGCACTCAGGTGCATAATCATTTTAGTAGGAAGTGTTACAATCTCTGACCTCCATTTGCCCAATGATAGATTCACACAAATGCTAATTACAAAAGTTTCAAGCAAGGGAAGAGACTGCTAGTAGAAACCCTTCAGGGTAAGATGTTATCTTTCTCCTTGAATCTCAGCTTTCTAGGCTTCCCAAACCACTGCTGTCCCAGGGCTTTTATTGCTCTTTGCTTCTTGAGATGCTTAATTATGTATCTCTATATTTCATGTCCCTTTTTACTTCCTTCTCCCCATTCCCTCCTATATTTATATAATTTCCATCAGCATTCTCTCTTTGCATTTTCCACTCTACTATTAATTGCATCCTATGGTTTATTTTTTTTGTCTTGCAGTTTTTTTAGATTATTCAGTTTTGGACCCTTATAAATGTATGTATATATATATTATGGCTGGCTCAACCTGCCCTGGCGGTGAGGATGGAGTAGCATGCGGTGCTGGACATTGAACTGCGGTCTCTGCATTTGCCTAAGCTTGCCTAAGCAGGCGCTTTAGACCACTGAGCCATCTTGCTGGCCCTGGACTCTTATAAATAAGATGCATGTACAAGTTTTTTTTTTTTATGTTAACATAGGCTGTTATAACTGTGGTACAAATGCTGAAAAGTACAATTGTGGACCATATGGTAATTGCAGGTTTGTATTTCAATAAACTGCTAAATTGTTTTCCAGAGTAGTTGTATGATTCTTCATATACCAGTAAAGAATGTGCGACACAATCTCTCTGCCTACTTAATAGCTTTTGATATACTTATAATTTTATTTTATCGATCCTGATAGATGTACTGTGCTATATTATACCTTATTAACTTGTATCTCCCTAGTGGATGATAATATTCAGTAAATTTATGTGCTCGTTACCATTTGCATATGCATGTTATTAAAATCTTATTCATGTCTTACCAATATTCTAATTGAATTATTTGATATTTTGATACTTTATAAATTCTAGAAATTCTCTTTGCTTTTTTACATTACGTTTGCACACAATATGTATTTTGAGTTAATTTTTGTATTAGACACAAGACAAATTGAAGTTAATATCTTTCCAATGACTGTGTAATTTCCCCAAGATCATTTGTTGAATTGCTCTTGGACCTTCGTCAAAAATTAGTTTAGCATGTTAGTATGAGTCCAGTTCTGTATCCCGAATTCTTTAATAAGTTATGTGTCTATAATTCTATCAGTACCATGTTTTGTGGTGATTATACCTACATACAACAGTAGATCTTGATAGTAGGTACAGTGACTCCTATCATGTTAGTCTTGTCTTTAAATGTTAGTTTAAGGGCCAGAGAGATAGCTCCGTGGCATAAGTGCCTACCTGGCAAGTTCAATGTCATGAGTTTGAACACTGGTCCTGCAAAAATAAATAAATAAATAAATAAATAAATAAATAAATAAATAAATAAATGTTAGTTTAGCTCTACTAAGGCCTGGGTCTTTCCGTGTAAATTTTACAAATCAAATAATAACAAATGCCAGTTGCAGGGAAAAAGAAAAGCTTTCACATTGTTGGTGGGAATGTAAACTAGTACAACCATTAGGAAATTAATATGGAGTTTACTCAAAACATTAAAAGTAAAAATTCCATTTGACCGATGTATTCCTCTTGTAGGCATCTTCTCAAGGTGTTAAAGTCACATCATTACAGTAATACGTGCATATCCACATTTATAGCAGCACAATTCTTACTAGCAAATTGTGGAAGCAGTATATGTGTCTATTAACAGATGAATGGATAAAAATATGCTATTTACACACAGTTCAGTTCTACTCTGTCATAAGAATAATCAGCAAGTTATTTGTGGGAAAATGAATACAACTTGAGACCATAATAAGGGAAATAAATTACTCTCACAAACTTAAATATCACATGTTTTCTCATATTGTAAGAAACTCAAATTATAAATAAAGAGAAAAACGTGTGAAAGCTAATAAGAAGTTTGGAGATAGATCTTTCTCAAGTGGGAAAGAGATAGAGTTGAGGGGAGGAAAGACAGATTAAAAGGTAATTAACATGTGTTGTGTGCATGTATAAAGTCCAAAACGGAAATGAGAATATTGTGTACCCCAAACATGTGCTAATAAAACTATATATGGAGGAGAAAAAGAATAAGATTATCTATATCTACAAATATTTTGCTGAAATTTTAATAGCAATTGCATTAAATTTTTGGAAAATCTATGGATCTCAACCAAAGTGCCCAAATGCCCCAAATGCCCCGGGAATGAATAAAAACATGTAGCCTTTTGATACAATGGAGTACTACTCAGCTGTAAAGTCAAGGCTTTTGTAGTAAATGGATACCACTAGGGATCATACTTACAAGTCAAATAAATCAGATTTCCAAGTGTAAACATATGTTTTTCTCCCTAGTGTAAGAAACTGAAAGAGCAAACAAGGGCCAAAATCTACAACAGATATTATGAGAGGGAAAGAAACTGCTAAAAAGGGGAAAAAAACCAAGTATGATGGGGGAAAGTAAAAAACTACGAATGGAGAAAATATATGTGGAAGTTAGCTAACATACTTACATTACTAACTTCTATCAGTTCATTGTAAAGAATGGATTTTATTCATTGTGTCATCAATTTTGCATACCTACACTTTGTAATCTGAGCAACCTCTTTGAGAATAGCAATACACAATATATTGACCACTGTTTATTTCCTACTATCCTGTTTTGACATTCTGTATGACTGTTTTTGTTTTTTCTCTCTTTAAAAATACCTGAAAACATTTTTTATTAAGGACTATTAGTTACATAGATTAGTGAGTGCCATTTTGGTATCTGTGCACATATAATGTGCTTTATTTCCACATTCCTTCATCTCCACTCTTCCCTTCTTCGTGGTCCTCTTTTTTAATAGTATCCCTTCTAATTTCCCATTATCTCTTTGTAAAAAGATTACGATTGCACCTAATAATCTTAGATTAGTCCACCTAATAAACTTTTTATTCTTGTATATCATGAACATGAGCTAAGATTCATGGTATCTACAAGAATGAAAATGGGGAAAGGGGATTTAAGGTAGGAGAGAGGGAAGTGTGCAGGAAGGGGAATGAGATGTAAAAAATGAAACTAATAAAAAATTCAGTTACTCGTGGGGTTAATAGTAGTTTTCCTATTAATATTATAGTCTGTGGTGTATCCACTTCCTACAAATAACTTGTTCATCCATTTACTATAAGAATTAACAGCAAATTTGCACTATCTTTTTTTAGAAAATATATGAGGAAGAAATATTTCATGAAGCTTCTTGTAAACGTTGTGAAGCTAGTATTATAAGGTGAATACTTATCTGAAATGTTTGGGAACAGAAGGATTTAAAATTTCTGAACTTCTCAGATTTTGGAATATTTACATAAGCCTTACTAGCTGAACATACCTAATCCACTAATCTGAAACATGAACAGCTCCAAACTCTGAAAATCTTGAATGTCATGCTGGTGTTCAAGAACTTCGGAAAGTGGAATAAGCAAAATATGTCTTCTCCAATATAAAGAATCTTTTTTTATTAGTATATGTTTCCAGTAAATCAAGTTTATATTCATCTTGGGGAATGAGTACATGTACATACCAGCAATGTTTAAGTGCAACTGAAACACTCCTGGTTCTTCCAGGCAGGGGATGGGAGATCAGCGGCTTGCTTGGTCCTGCTTTCACCCCTCTTGCAAGGGAAATGTATTGCTGTTACTTGCTTGTTTTGGTTAAGTGATTCATCAGTTTCCTGCTCATTTATTCAACATCATCCAGTTGGAATGATATTTACTTTTGTGGGGATAGAGTGAGATGTATTGGAATGTCAGTTTTCTGAGTACGGTGAGCACTGACTTAAAAAATTTTGTTGTTAAACTACACTTTTATTAGTACTTTGACTATACAGAACAGTTTTCACGGAGATTCATTTTTATCTGAACTTGTTGGAAGCTCTGGATCAGAGGCTGCTGCAGGAATCTCTCTGAAATATGTTGGTACCGGCAAGAAGTCACATAGAATTCTTCAGTGTTATTCTGATATTTCAAGGCCGCTAGGTAGCCTGTTTTCTTCGCACCTTGTACAGTCTCCTTATCCTTGGTTATTGTGTCATGTCCAAGCTATTTTTTAGTTGTCAATATATTGAAATTTGATGTTTAATTTTTTTAAGTTTCAATTTTTTATTGTTTAAATTTAACAATGATTATATTACATATTTTCATCATCAGATCAGTTTAGATTAATACATGTAAATATATAAGATTGATCAAACAATTAAATATTAACCCTTCTAAATAAACATTACTTTTTTTTCTTTTCCCCTTTCTTTTCTTTGAAAGTTGACATATGGCATATTGTCCTCACAATCGTTTAATTTTTAATTGATACATAAACACATAAATATTGTGTATCTTAATGGAGAACAATTTACTGTTTTAAAATATGTATGTATTATATGATTTTACATCAGCTCAACTATATCTCTTCAAACATTTATTATTTGTTTATGATAAAAGCTTTAAAAATATTTTCTTCTAACTTTTTGAAATGTACAACACATTACTGTTATCTGTGGTCATTGAACTGTGAAGTAGCACATGAGACTGCTTCATCTAACTGTAAGTTAATGTTTATTTATATCAATTTTTCCCTATTCTGTTCACCACTTCACTCTCAGCATAACACACCTTGTGGTGGGATTGTTGGATCATACAATAGTTCTATTTTAATTTTTTGAGAAAGCACCATATGTTTTTGCATAATAGATATAATAATTTGTACTCCCAGCAACAACATGCAGGAGTTCCCTTTATTTCATAGCCTTGTCAGCATTTATTATCATTAATGTTTAAATTAGTCTTCCTTGAGTGAAGTGATAGCTCATTGTCACTTTTATTGCATTGCCTGATGCTTTGTAGTGTTATTTTTTTCATGTACATGGAGGGTATGTATTCTTTTGAGAAATATCTATTTAGATCTGTTGCCCTTTCAAAAAATTCAGTTACGAGTTGGGTTACTAGTATTTTTCCTGTTGATTTTTTAGAGTTCATTATGCATTCTTGGTTTTAACCCTTTGTCGTATACATAGTTTGTGAACACTTTCTCCCACCCTGTGGTTTGTCTTTTTACTCTTTTGATGGTTTGCTTTGTGTGTAGAAGCTCATTAGTTAGAGATGATCCCATATTGTCTATTTTTGCTTTGGTTTCTTGTCCTTGTGAGGTTTTATCCAGAATACCCTTGCCTATTTCAATGTCTGTAGGCATTTCCTTTGTGTTTTTATCTGGCAGTTTTACAGTTTCCACTCTTACATTTAAATTTTTAATTTATTTTAAATCTATTTATTTATTCATTCATTCATTCATTCATTCATTCATTTATCTTAGGGAAGGGTCTACACAGTTTTCAGGGTCCCACTACTAGCGGACTCATAGTGATCCACCTGTTTACATTCTCCCAAGAGCTGTATTATAGGTGCCCACCACCACACCATCTCAATTGCCATCTCAGTGAACTCTGAGGTTGGGACTGGCAAGATAGGTCCAGCCATTGAACCCCTGGCCTCTTCACTTGCTTGCAGGATTAAGTGTATATTTGTAGCTGCTCAGAGATTGAGGTCTAGGCTTATTCCTCTTTATGTGGATATCCAGTTTCATCAGTAATATTGATTGAAAAGACTACTATTTCTCTGCTGAGTGTTTTTAATTTGTACTTACCTGATTTGTGATGTAGAACAGTTTTTCATGTATCTGCTGCTTTTCTTAGGTTTCTGAACAATGTCACTGACATTTTAATTGTCTATAAAAATGTACAGAATTGCAAATAAAATATCACTCAATTTGTAAATTGTTTGGGGTTATTTACACAGAATTGACTTTTTCCAATTCATGAATACAGGATATTTTCCCACTTTTTATATCACCTTCAGTTTCTTTCATAAATGATTTATAGTTTTGGTTTTAGAGATCTTTTACTTATCTGGTTAAATTTATTCCTAGGTATTTTTCTTGCTATCATAAATGTGGGTGCTTTCTGAATTTCTATTTCAGATAATTTATTATTACTATGCAGCAGTGCTACTGATTTCTGCTACTAATTATATCACTGATTTTTGCTACTGATTATGTTACTGATTTCTATTGATCATATATCCTGAAACTTTTCTGGGTTTATTTATTAGCTTTAATATTTTTAGTGGAGCTTTGAGAGTTTTCTATATATAAGTGTACATTATCTGCAAACATTGAAAATTTTACTTCTTTTGCAATTTGGATGCCCCTTATTTTTTTTTCTCTTATCTGAGTATCCTGGCTAGTGCTTTTAGCACTGTGCTGAATAAAACTGTTTAAAGTGAAACATTTGAAATCAGATGTTTCTTTATCCCTACCAAATTGTGCCTACCAATTTGTGTGGCCTGGAAAGGTCACACTAATACATTGTTTCTCAATTTTTTTTCCTTATGAAGACCTTTTAGACAGTATTCAATAAAGAGCTTTACATTTGAAAAATAATATACACGTTTAACAATGTATAAATACTAAGTGAACAGTCACTGTATTTCCATGAACAGAACACACACACACACACACACACACACACACACATATATATATATATATATATATATATATATATATATAATTTGTACCTAGATCAAGAAGTAAAATATTATAAGAAACCACAAAGACTCCCATTTCTATCTGCTTGCAATGGCTAATTAGTTTAGTAGTTACTAACTTTAGCTTTAAAAAGTATATATTAATTTTGCCTGTTCTTTTTGAAGTATGAATATTTTTGTTAGCAGTTGTGACTAGTTAATAGTTGCACATAATTAAATTGCATAATAATTTCTTAAATAATTAGTTTTAATTGATGGGAATTTGGCTATTTATTAGTCATAGTTCTCTAGAAAACAGAATGAATAGAACAATTCAAAAGCCATAAGGTAGAAAAAATTCTTCCCTTCTTAGTGGAGGGTAGCCTTTTTGTTATAATCAGACCTTCAATTGATTGGAAGAGGCAACTTACATGGGAGAGGATAGTATAATTTATTCAGTTTCCTAATTAAATGTCAATCTCATCCATAAAGTCCTTCACAGAAATATGAATAATCTTTATTTCAGCACCCTATGACTCAACCAAACTGTTATTAACTATTATAGATGTTTCATAGTTTGAACTATTATGAGTATGTTGCTATGAATATTTCTGAATAAACCTGTGAAAGAATATAAGTGTATGTTTTTATTCAGTGTATGTCTAGGAGTGAAATCACTCTACCATAGTGATTCATGTAGTTCACAGATTCAGCTTTTAGTATGGCCAAAGAATTTTTCCAAGTGGATATACAAATTTATATTTTTACCAGTGATGTATGGAAGCTCTCATTACTCTACACATTTATCCCATCACCAAAACTGAAATACTTATACTTATATTCATTTTAGTTATTCTGTTTAAATGTATATGCATTGCATCATAGTATTAATTTGTATTTGCTTACATTTTAAGGAGAAGAAAAAACAATAGATATGACATTGGGTATCATGAATGACCAATGATGCTAACAAAGGCAGGCCTGGGGATGTAGCTCAGCAGTACAGTTCCTGCCTAGAAATCATGAGGCCCAGAGTTTGATTTCCAGCACCAAAAAGGAAAATGGCAAAAAAAGAAATGCAAATTAAAACAATACTGAGATACCATATTATGCCAGAAACAATGATTGTCATCAAGAAGCCAACCAATAACAAATGTTGGACTGGCTGTGGGCTAAAAGGAACCATTTTCTACTATTGGTGGGAGTGTAGGTTGGCACAACCACTATGAAAATTAGTATGAAGCATCTTCAAAAAGCTAGAATTGGAGGTCCTTTTTGAGCCAGGTATTTTTTCCAAAAGAACTGAAATCATCATGCCACAGAGATATATGTATATATGTACACGCATGTTTATAGCAGCACAATCTGTCATAACTAAATATTGGAAACAACTGAAATGTCCATCAAATGGGGAATGGATTAAAAAGTTATGATATTTTTACAAAATAGAATATCATTCAGCTCTAAAAAAGTTAAGTTCAAGGTTTTTGTCTATAAGTCGATAGCTAGAGACTATATGTGTAAGGGAAATAAATCAGATCCACTTTTGCATGCATCATATTATCTTGCTGAATGGTAAAACAGATATTGTGAAAGGGAAAGAAATTATTCAATGGTAAGGAAAAACTGGTACGAGGAAAAAACAAATGAAAGAAGGGAAAATATATTTAGGCATATATGCACAATAGTTTGGATAATTGTACTGTTGATTTCTGCTGGCCTTTTGAAAGATGCAGTCAATATTTAAATTTTTTCCTCTGAATTTTTCTTCCTCTGCATTTCTTATAACTTTTGGTTTTTGGGTTTTTTTGTTGTTTTTCTTTAAATGAATCTTATATGTTTATATTTGGTAATCTGAACAACTAAATTGAAAATAGCATTATATAATACAGTAACCATTGTTGAATTCCTATTACTTTGTTTATGGAAATCTCATATTGTTTCTACTTCTTTTTTTCTATCACTATTTTGTATTCTTTGAAAGTAAAAAAAAGATATTGGAAATGACAGCAAATTTATTTTAAGAAATCAATATGATATGAATATAACAATGGTTTTTATATTATACATGGTTGTGCTCAAAGTAGTTGCTCAAATTGCCACATAAAATTGTTCAAAACAAAAATTTTAAGCATTAACTGCTCACTTTAGAAAGCTGATAGAAATTAGTAGTACAATCATACTAGCTATCCTGTGTATGTAAATATATTTTCCCTTCTTTTTTCATTTCCCTCATCCAAAAGTCTTTTATTTTGAGCAGTTTCTTTCCCTTGCACTATATCTGTTCTACCTGGAAGATTTTATTCACTCTTTCAATTCTTACAATAGTGACACAACACAATGTTCACACACATGGGTCACAATTACTTTACTTATGAGTATGAAGCCTAGTTACATCCCCTTCTCTATAAAAGCCTCAAGTTTAACTTTCTTTGTAACTGACTCATAGTTGTTTAAAAATAGTATATATTTTTTATCCATTCCTCACTAGATGGTTACTTAGATTGTTTCCAGGATTAGCTATAACAAATTGTGCTGCTATAAACATGGATATGTATGTATGTATATATATATATGTATATATATCACTGTGGTATAATGTCTTCAATTCTTCTGAAAAAAACTCTGCAGAAAGGGAATAACTGTATTGAATGGGACTTTCAATCCTAGTTTTTTGAGAAATCTCCACACTGATTTCCACAGTGACTGTAACAGTCTATACTCCCACCAACATAGAAAAAAGGGTCATTTTCCCCCACCACCCTCTAGAATTTGTCATTAGCTAACTTCTTGATGGCCATTCTTTTGGGGTGAGATGGAATTTCACTGTTATATTAATTTGAATCTCTCAAATGATCAATGATGTTGAAGTTTTTTATATATTCATTTGTAATTTAAAATTCTGCATCTGAGAAGTGTGTATTCATCTCAAATGTCCATTTTTTTCATTGGATCTTTGAATGTTAGGTGCTTGCTCTGTAATAATTCTTTATGTGTTCTAGATAGAATTCCTTTGTATTAGAGATAGTTGGCTAAGATTTATTCACAATCTTTGGGTTTTCTTTTTACTCTGTTGTGATTTACTTTGTATTCTCTCTATCTTTTTCTTTTTAGTATTCTCTTTGGTGATTTATTCTGATGTGCAAAAACTTTGGAATAGGATGAGATCCCATTTCGTGATTCTTTCAAGTATTTATCATATAGTTTAGTTTGTTCATGAGCTCTCTGCCTA
Source organism: Myocastor coypus (assembly GCA_004027025.1). Taxonomy (NCBI): domain Eukaryota; kingdom Metazoa; phylum Chordata; class Mammalia; order Rodentia; family Myocastoridae; genus Myocastor; species Myocastor coypus. Next base: position 16,176 of record PVJA010012028.1, read on the forward strand.
CCCTTATGTCTTTACAAAAGCTTCCTTATTCCTCTTCCAGGAGATTTAACATTTCTATTTTAATACTTAGATCTTTAACCAATTTTGACTATGGTTTAGTGTATGATGACAGACATGGTTGTAGTTTTAGATTTCGTCATGTCAAAAGCTAGTTTATCCAGATGATTTATTAAAGAGGCCGTCTGTTATGGTTTATGTCTAGTTGCTTCCCCAAAAGCTTCATGCAATCATTGGGTGGGGACTTCTAGAGTTGGAGACTTGACTCATGATCCACTGGGATTATGTGTTTTAGTATGGATGGGACTATGGGTCTGAGTACTTCTGGAATTATCAGTGTGACCTAAGGCAGATAGGCTGAGGCAGAGAGCCTGAATGTAACATAAAGAGAAACAGAGAAACAGACTTGCGCTGTTGCTCTCTGCTCCCCTGGTTGTGCTATTGCCTCTGTCACCATTGTGCCTATTCCACCACCATGAACTGCTGCTTTCTGCCATGGGCCTCTCTTTCTTGGAGCCAGGCGAGTATGGACTGAAACTTCCAGTAACTATGAGCTAAATAAACTTTCCTTCCTTCATTTTGAGTGTCGGGTATTTGTCCCAGCAACAAGTAAAAAGTAATTAAGATACCTTCTGTCTTCCAGAGAATATGTTTGGCTGCTTTGTCAAAGATAAGGTGTTTGAGTGTGTTTGTAGTTGTGCCTGCATCTTCCAATTTGTCATCAGGTCTAGTTTATCTGTTAAGAAGATGCTGATTTATTGTAGTATAATTTCAAATCAGGAATTATGAGCTCTCTGCCCTGGTGCAAGCATGTAGGTGGTGACCTCACTGCCTGCCCATGCTCCTGGATCACCAGCCCACTCACCCAAACACCACCACCCCAGCCAAGCATGTAGGTAAGGACCTCTCCATCTGCCCGCACCCACCAGATACTTCCATGTCTGTAGTCCATCAAAAGGTGCTTCTAGGTAGTTTTTCAGACCCCAGACCCAACTTCTCCTATGGAACACTAACAAAATTCCCTGCAGAAAGGCTGGGTTCAGACCCTCAAAACTAATCCAAGAGCTGAAAATATTGTCAGAGGATCACAGCAGGTTCACTTCCATGATCGGCAGCAGGAAGAAGTGCAGCACAGCAGCCAGATCCAGTCAGCACATCTGGACAAATTCCAACTTGGTTGATCTGGACCTGAATTTGAGTAAGTGCTAATCACATAATTGCACCAGAGCTCTATAGCAAAGGGCAAAGCAGAGTGCTATGCAAAGTGACAGGAAGAAGGAGCAAGATGTAACCTCAGGCCCTGAGCCTACACAGAATAAATGCAGGAGATACTAACATAGAAGAGAGTGGGAATCGCATAGCTAAATGTTGGAATTAAACAACTCTCTGCCTCAGCCTATCTGCCTTAGGTCACACTGATAATTCCAGAAGTACTCAGACCCATAGTCCCATCCATACTAAACAACTAAAGTAAGGGGCTGGGGAGATAGCTCCGAGGCACAAGTGCCTGCTGGGCAAGTGCGAGGTCGTGAGTTCAAACCCTGGTCCCACAAAAAAAAAAAAATAACAACTAAAGTAAAGAAACAGAGGCAGACATGCACAGAAGAAATCAGATCAGAAATAATTGTTGAATTAAAAAATGCATCAATTACTAGTGTCTGAAGTAAACAAAACTGCATAAAAGAATAGAGGAAATGAAATCAGAAATAATTTCTGTAGCAAAAAAATAATCTCTGAATTAGTAGCACCTGAATAAAGGAACAATTGCATAAAGGTAAACAGGAAAACACATTAGAAATAATATCTGAAGTGAAAAAAGAAAAGATAACTATAATGAAACAATTAATAAGTACTTCTAAAGAAGACACAGAAAAAATTAGATGAGAATAGAAAAATGATGGAATTCTTGAATGAGCAATATAGGAAAGAAACAGATCACATAGAGCAGTTTCAAGGAGATATAACTGACAAAAAATCTCAATCACAAGCTGGTAACACCATATAAACAAAAGTGAAGATAGAGGTTCTGATCTTGAAGGCACAGTTGCAGCTAGTGAAAAGGTAAGAAAGGATCTCTTAAAAACAACTATGGTACAGGAAAAAATAAACATCTACAAGATGATGCAAAGATCAACAATGTGAGATTAATAGGAATCAATGAGAAAGGAGTCAATACAAATGATATAAAAAGAATATGGGCAGAAAGAATAGGAAAAAACTTCCCAAGTATGAGAAAAAAAATTGATGTTTCAGTAACTGAGGCATACTGAACACCAAATAACGTCAACAAGACTAAAAAAAACACCCAGACATATAATAGTCAAGATCCCAGAAATAAAGCTGAAAATAATATACTAAAATCTTCTAGAGAAAAAAAATAGATTACATTAACAGGAAAACCCATCAGAATAACAGCAGATTTCTCTTCACAAATTAAGAAGAGCATGAAGTAGAGTGCTTCAATTCCTCCATGGAAACGAATTGCAGCTCAGATTGCCATACCCTGCAAAAAGTCCTTCAAGTTTGATAGAGAAATGAAATATTTCCATGACAAAGAACAACTGAATAGGCAAAGACAAAGCCAAGCCTACATACACTACTAGAAGATATTTTAAAAAGTGAGCAACATGACCCAAATTCCGCAAATGTCAACAGTAAGAACCCACCAAATAGGACAATGAATTAAAAATAGGAGCATAAGGGGAAAATAATAGTAAGTAAAAACATGGCAAATATAAGTCAATATATTTCAATTATAACCATCAATGTAAATGGACTTAATTCTCAAATAAAAAGAAATAGATTGGCACAGTGAATTAGGAAGGAAAATCCAACAATATGCTGTATACAAAGAAACACACCTAACTCATACAGGAATTCATAGGATGAAAGTCAAAGGATGAAAAGCAATAACACATGCCCCAACACCACAGAAAAGAGCAGGGGTAGCAATCCTGTTTACAGATAATCTGAACTTGAAACCAAGATTGATCAAACAAAATAAACATGGTCATTGCATACTGTTCAGGGGAAAAATTCAAGACAAGGAGGTAATACTCATAAATATATACACACCCAACATGGGAGCAGCGAGCTATATAAGACAAATTTTAATGGACATGAGAAATCAAATATCCAAAACCACAATCTTAACAGGAGACCTTACCACTCCTTTATCCCCAAAAGATAGGTCAGTCAGACAAAAAAATTAGCAAAGACATAGAACTGTACCAGAATTTGGAACAATTGGACTTATTGGACATATATGGAGTGTTCCACCCAACCACTGCTGAACACACATATTTTTCAGCTGCACATGGGACATTTTCTAAAATAGACCACATACTAGTCCATACACCATGCTTCAATATATGTAAGAAGACAGAAATTATCCCATGCATGTTATCTGACCCCCTGTGCAATGAATTTGGAAATAAATGACAAAATAAACCACAAAAATCCAGAAACACATGGAAATTAAACAACACCCTACTCAACAACCAATGGGTTACAGAGGAAATTAAATGAGAAATTAAACAATATCTAGCATTTAATGAAAATTCAAACACAACCTACCAGAATATATGGGATGCAATGAAAGCAGTTCTTAGAGGGGAAGTTATAGCTATGAACTCACACACGAAGAGAGCAGAGTGGGAAAAAATAAATACCCTAATGCTGCATCTAGATTATCTAGAAAAGGAAGAATAAACCAAACCCAAAGACCAATGATTCGAGGAAATTATAAACATTAGAGCAGAAATTAATTCAACTGAGACGAAGAAAACAATACAAAAGAAAGAATGAACCAAAAGCTGGTTCTTTGAAATATTAAACACAATGGATAAGCCCCTAGCTAACCTCATAAAAAAGAGGAAAAAAGGACTCAAATTAAAGGAAAAAAAGAATCAAAAGTGTGACACTATGCCAGACCCAGTGGAGATTGAGAAGATCATCAATGGCTACTTTAACAAGCTTTACTTATACAGAATTGAAGACACAGATGAAAAGAACAGATTCATAGAGAGGTACCCTTTACCAAAACTGAATCAAGAGGATATAAGAATGCTCAAATAACCCAATAACAGCCAATGAAATACAAAATGTAATAAAGAACCTACTGACAAAGAAAAGTCCATGTACTGATGGATTTATAACCAAATTCTTTAAGAAATTTACAGAAGATATAATCCCAATACTCCTCAAATTCTTCAATGAAATTTAAAAGAAAAAATTCCTCCCAAAAGCGCACCTAAAGGCAAGTGTTATGCTGATAACAAAACCAGAGAAATTTGCAATTAGAAAAAAGAGAAGTACAGGCCAATCTCTCACATGTAGATGCAAAAATCCTCCATATCATCCTAGTAAATAGAATACAACAAATCATTAAGAATATTATTCATCATGACCAGGTAGAATTCGTCCCAAGAGTGCAAGTATGGCTCAACATACATGAATCTATAAAGGTAATACACTATATCAATAGAGCCAAATCCTAAAATCACATGATCATCTCAGTTGATGCCAAAAAGGCATTTGACAAAGTCCAACACTCATTCGAGCTGGAAGTTCTATAGAAATTTGTAATGGATGCCCTCTACCTAAATTTCATAAAATCCATCCATGAGAGTGGAATAGCTAACATAATTCTGAATGGGGAAAAACTGAAATCTTTTCCTCTGAGAATTGGAAGAAGACAAGGATGTTCTCTATCACTACACCTATTTAAGATAGTTTTGGATACATTAGATACAGCCACTAGACAAGAGAGAGAAATAAAATGAATAAAAATGGGTAAAGAAGAAGTTAAACCATCATTATTTGCAAATGACATGATAGTCTATTGGAACACCCAAAAAACTAAATCAACAAGCTACTATAATTAATATGCAAGTTCAGTGGATAGCACGATACGAAGTCAACACAAAAAATCAATACCATTCCTCCACGAAGATAGCAAACACACTAAGAAGGAAATTAGAGAAATAATACCTTTTACAATAGCAGCGAAGAAAATGAAATGTTTAGGAATTAACCTAAATAAAGAACTAAAAGGTCTATTCAATGAAAATTACAATGCTCTGCAAAACAGATTCTAAAGTATTTCAGAAAATGGAAAGACATTCCCTGCTCCTGGATAGGAGGAACCAACATTGTGAAGATGGCCATACTCCTTAAACTATTATAAATATTTAATACAATTCCTAGCAAAACACCATCAACATGCATCACAGACCTGGAGAAATCATTCCTGAAATTTATTTGGAGCCAGAAAAGACCTAGAATTGCAAAGACAATCCTGGGAAACAAAGATAAAGTAGGAGGCCATTCAATTAATGATTTAAAGTTATTCCACAAAGCCACAGTGAAAAAATCAGCATGGTATTCCCAAAAACAAAAACAATAACAACAAAAAAACAGACCTGAGTATCAGTGAAACAGAAGAGGAAGAAGCAAATGGAAACACACTGAGCCACCTTAACTTGAACAAAGGGTTCAAACATGCTTACTGAAAAAACGACAACCTCTTTAACAAATGGTGCTGTAAAAACTGGATCTCTACATGCCAAAAACTGAAATGTGACCCAGCTCTATCACCATGAACTAAACTAAACTCAAAATGGATTAAACATCTAAATATTTAGAGAGAAACATTATATCTCCCAGAGTAGAAATTGGGAGGAAATCTTAAAGATATCGGGGTAAGCAAACAGTTCATGGACCAAAAACAAAGTGCATGTTCAACACTTGAAAGAATCAAGAACTGTGACCTCCTCTGGCTGAGAAGTTTCTGCATAGCAAAAGAAATTATCACACAGTGAAAAGACAACCCACAAATTTCAAAAAACTTTAATAAGTATTCAAAATTTATAAAGAACTAAAAACATTAGGATCCTAAAATTAAAAGACCCAATCTTTTAATTTGTAAATACATGAAGAAATGCTCCACATCGCTAGCCATTCATGAAATGTAAACTAAAACAACAGTTAGATACCATCTCACCCCAGAAAGAATGGCTATCATAAAGACATCAATCAACAAGAAATGTTGGAGAGGCTGTGCAGGAAAACGAACACTTCTCCACTGCTGGTGGGAGTGCAAACTGATACAAACATTATAGAAAGCAGTGTGGAGAGTCCTTAAAAAGCTAGAAATGGACATCTCATTGAATCTAGTTATCCCCCAACTGATAATTTTCCCAGAAGAACAGAAAATATCATATGATTGTGATATTTGTGCAACTATGTTCACAGCAGTACAATCTGTGATAGCCAAAACTTGAAAACAACCAAAATGACAATCATCTGAAGAATGATTGAAAAGATATGGTATTTTCATACAATGGAATATTAATCAGGTATAAAGAATGATAAACTATAAGACTTCATATATAAAACGATGTATCTTGAATATATACTCATAAGTAAAATAAACCAGACCTATATATGTAATGTCGTATATTCTTCTTAGTGTAAGAACTGAAAATAAGAAATAAAAATGGAAAGGTACAACATAGGTGAATAGAAATCAAGAAGTTAAGGATTAAAGAATGAAGAGACTGTAAGCAGTAAACATAGGAAATATGGCAGGAGCAAAATCATGCAATTATATACAGAGGAAGAATTGCATAATGGTCCTAAGAACCATCAACGGGTTTTTCACCCTGAGGTTAGCAATGTATAACAATAAATCTATACTTGGAATGCCTGTCATTCTGGTCTTTTAGATGTGTGCTGCTTCTAATGCAATTTCAGTTATTGCTATACTCTCTCTCTCTCTCTCTCTCTCTCTCTCTCTCTCTCTCTCTCTCTCTCAAGTAAATGGTTGGTTCACAAGAAAACAAAAAAGATTTTAAAAGAGAGTAAGAGATAAGGAAAAATGCAGCAGGATTGACCGGCTATACTTTTCTATATGCCTCAATCACTAAACTTCTGTGTAAAAATGTTTAACTGTTTTTATCATATTCTATAGAAATTTATCAGAACATCAATAATTGATAGAAAAATACTGATTCCAAATGCCATCTAAGACGTTTAATACTTAGAATGTCAGCGATGTTATGCTCAAGTACTTATAGAATAATAATATCATGAAGCTTCTCTTCTGGAGGGTTAAGAATGTAAGTTTAGTGAACAAAAATTAGAGAGAAAGAAGGGCTACAACAATAGCCCATATTTTGGACCCAGCCCTTCAAGGTCAGTGAGGACTCAGGACATAAGAGAATCTGTGCTGTAACATCCTATAACTCAGTGGTGTCCCAAACTTTCTGTTCAAGGAGATTTGGGGCCACAAAGGAAAGTGATATATGATGTATAGTGTGCCTAAGGAGAGGCACCTAGAGAGAAAGCATTCTCTCAGGCATTCACAGAGAGCAAATTGGTAAAGCAATGGCTGTGACTCATCCAGATGATTGACACTGACAAGAGTTCTACAAAGCACTGTACATGGTGTTAGGGTAAATCCTGAGGGTTTTTGACTGATCTTGGGAGATACAAAAGTTACATGTTCTGTTATACAGGCCTTGTTTTAACTTTCCCTTTACCACCCAGCAGAAAAGTTCAACTACAAGGCATAAAAAGTAAATCTAGATTAGTATGTTGAACTGAAAAAGGCTTATATCAACAGTTTCCAGCATTCCCATTCTACCAACAAACCACCACAATTAAGGAGTATTGGAATATGTATATAACTACTTTGTTAGTTTAATTAGAAGAAATTTTTGTATAATTAATGATTAGAAGAAGTATCATGTCTGCATCCTGTGCTCTAAATAACTATGAGTACAATATACATTGTATCAATTATTGGGAATGTACTACTAACTTGTTTTGAAACTGCTGCATTTTTTTAATGTTATTACTTTTAATAAGAAATTACAATGTCACAGTTTCAAAACACGTTGGTAGTACATTCCCAATAATTGATACAAAGCATATGGTTGTCCTCACTGTAGTTATACAGAGCACACAATATAAACATGATAAATTTTCTTTCTTTTTTTTTAGAATTTTTTATTTTATTTTATTTTATTTTCTTGTTTCAGAACTTTTGTTTGTTTATTTATTTTTATGGCCAGCTCAGCCTGCCCTGAGGGCAGAGCTGGCGCAGCATGTGGTGCCAGGGATCGAACCGTGGTCCCTGCAACCGCATAAGCTTTCCTAAGCAGGTGCTTTAGACCACTGAGCCATCCTGCCGGGCCCATAGACATGATAAATTTTCTAGTGGTTATTGGTACAAGAGACTTCTCTTTGACCTAAGAGAAGGTAGTCCTATACATAGTCACATGTTCCTTAATTGCAGTGGGTTACTGGCAAAAGCGGCAATGTTGGAAGCTATTGATTTGAGCCCTTTTCTAGGTAAGGGTAGCATACTAAACTACCTTTATGTTTTATGCATCATGTTTAAATGTTTCTGCTGGGTGCTTAAGGGCAATTTAAATCAAGACCTGTACAACAAAACATACAGTTTTTCTATCTCTCAGGGTCAGTCAAATCCCCTCAAGATTTACTTTGAAACCATGTACAGTGCTTTGTAGGACTGTTGTCAGTGTCAGCTGTCTGGATGAGTCATGGCCATTGCTTGACCAGTTTCCTCTCTGTAAAAGCCTGAGAGAATGTTTTCTCTCTAAGTGACTCTCCTTAGTGACACTATGTATCTTCACTCCCTTTCTTCTGTGATCCCTTAATCTCCTTGAACAGAAAATTTGGTAAGCCATTGAGTCATAGGCTGTTACAGCACAGGTTCTGTTCTGTCCTGAGTCCTCACTGACCTTGAAGGGCTAGTGTCAAAATATTGGCTATCCTTGTAGCCCTTCTTTTTCTCTAATTTTTGGTCTGAAAACTGATATTCTTAATATGCCAAAAGAAAAGCATAGTGATACTATTACTCTAAAACATGGGTGCTTCAGCTTAATATAACTGTCTTTCAGAATATCAAACATCTTAGACTTATCTTGGAATTGGTATTTTCCATCAATCACTGATATTCTAATAAATCTCTATGGAATGTGATAAGAGCAGTTACACATTTTTACACAGATACTTACCAAATTTTAGCCTGTCCATCCTTTGGCATTTTTCCTATTCTCTTACTCGCATTTAATGCTCTTTTATGTTTTCTTGTAAACTATCATTTACTTGAGAGAGAGCATAACAGTAACTAAAATTACATTAGAAGCAGCACACATCTGAATAGCCAGAATGACAGGCATTCCAAGTGTTGTTTTAGTGCTACATATTGCTTTGTAACACTAAAACAGTGTAAAAAAAAAAAAAAAAAAAAAACTTCTGCAGTTTCTTAGGACCATTGTCCTAAGAAGTTTCTTAGGACTTGTGCATGTAAGTGCGTAGTTTTGCTCCTGCTGTTTCCTCTCTTTTCTGCTTCCAGTCACTTTGCTGTTTAACCCTTAAGTGTGTGATTCCCATTCAGCTGTATTATGCCTCTCCATTTTTATTTCTTCTTTTATGTTCTTACAGGAGGAGATTATACGATATTTACCCATGTAGGTCTGGTTTATTTTATTTATATGTTCAAGATACAACCATTTATATATGAAGTCTTCTAGTTTATCATTCTTTATAGCTGAGTAATATTCCATTGTATAAAAATACCACACCTTTTTTCAGCCATTCTTCATATGATGGGCATTTTGGTTGCTTCCAAGATTTGACTATGACAAATTGTGCTGCTATGAACATAGGTGCACAGTATCACTATGGTATGATGTTTTCAGTTCTGTGAATATTCCCAGTAGCGGGATAGCTGGATTGAATGGGAATTCCAGCTCTAGGTTTTAAGGAGCCTCCACACTGCTTTCAATAATGGTTGCAGAAGTCTGCATTCCCAACAGCAGTGGAGTTGGTTTCCTTTTTCCCTATAGCCTCTCCAGAGTTTATTGTTGGTTCCTTTCTTTATGGTAGCCATTCTTTCTGGGGTGAGGTGATTTCTAAGTACTGTTTTAATTTGAACTTCACGAATGGCTGGTGACGTGGAGCATTTCTTCACGTATTTATAGGCTTGCTGAAATTCTTTCTCTGAGAAGTGAATATTCATCTCAGATGCCCATTTCTGTATTCAGTCTTTGAATTTTGCGATTGCAATGGTTTTTAGTTTTTTATAAATTCTATATAGAAAACCTTTGTCTGAATACTTATTCATTAAAATCTTTTCGAAATTTGTGGGTTGTCCTTTCACTCTGTTGGTAGTTTCTTTTAAGATTAAAAAAAAAAAAACTTCTTAGCCACAGGAGGTGCAAGATGTTGATTCTTTCAAGTATTAAGTGTCTATTTTGATTTTTGTCCGTGAACTCTTTTCCTACCCCAATGTCTTCAAGATGTGTTCCCACTTTCTCTTCCAGGAGATTTAATGTTTCTCTTTTAATATTTAGATCTTTAATCCATTTTGACTTTAGTTTAGTGCATGGTGATATACCTGGGAAAAGTTTTAGTTTTTGGCATGTAGAGAGCCATTTTTTCCTGTACCATTTATTTAACAGGCTATCTTTCTTCCAATAAACATGTTTGGCTTTGTCAAAAATACAGTGGCTGAGTGTGTTTGTATTTGCTTCTGTATCTTCTAATCTCTTCCATTCATCCTCAAGTTTATTTTTTTTACCAATGCCATGCTGATTTTATCACTGTAGATTTGTAGTATAACTTTAGGTCAAGAATTGTAGTACCTCCTGGCTTACCTTTGTTGCCCAGGATTGTGTTTGCAATTTTGTGTTTTTTCTGGTACCAAATAAATTTTAGGAGTGACTTCTCCAGGTCTGTGAGGAATGTTGATGTTATTTTGATAGGAATTGCATTAAATCTGTATAAAAATTTAGGGAGTATGGCCATCTTCACAATGGTGGTTCTTCCTATCCAGGAGCAGGGAATATTTTTACATTTTCTGAAATCTTCTGTGATCTCTTTTTTCAGAGTACTGTAGTTTTCATTCAAAGAGTCTTTTATTTCTTCAGTTAGGTTAATTCCCAAGTATTTCATTTTCTTTGATGCTACTATAGAAGGTATTTTTTCTCTAATTTATTTCTCAATGTGTTTGTCATCTTTAAAGAGGAATGCCTTTGACTTTTGTGTGTTGACTTTGTAACCTGCTATGCTACTGAATTTGTGTCTTAATTCTAGTAGCTTGTTGGTGGAGTTTTTGGGGTCTTCCAAGTAAATTATCATGTCTTTTATTCTTTTTATTTCTCTCTCTTATCTAATGACTATAGCTCATGATTCCAGAAGTATATTGAATAGTAGTGGTGATAGGGGACATCCTTGTCTTGTACCAGATTTGAGAGTAAAAGACTTTAGTTTTTTCCCCAATTAGAATTATGTCAGCTGTTGGACCGTCATAGATGGCTTTTGTCAGCCTGAGTTAAAGACACTCTGTTCCAAACATTTGCAGGACTTTGAACATGAATGCATGTTGGACTTTGTCAAAAGTCTTTTCTGCATCAGTTGAGACAATCATGTGATTTTAGGATTTGGCTCTACTGATATAGTGCATTACATTTATAGATTTGCATATATTGAACCATCCTTGCATCACTGGGATGAATCCTACCTGGTCATGATGTATAATCTTCTTGATAATTTGTTGTGTTCTACTGGCTAGGATTTTATTGAGAATTTTTCCATCTATGTTCATGAGAGAAATTGGCCTGTAGTTCTCTTTTTTAAGTTGCATCTCTCTCTAGTTTTGGTATTAGTGTAATACTTGCCTCTAGGAATGAGTTTGGGAGGATTGCTTCTTTTTCAATTTTTTGAAGACTTTGAGCAGTATTGGGATTATATCTTTTGTAAATTTCTTGTAGAATGCAGCAGTCAATCCATCAGGACTTGGAGTTTTCTTTGTTGGTAGTTTTTTTTTTATTACATTTTGTATTTCATTGGCTGTTATTGGGTTATTGATAAATCTTATACCTTCTCAATTCAGTTTTGGTAATCTGTAGCTTTCTAGGAATCTGACCATTTCATCTGTGTCTTCAATTCTGTGAGAGTAATGATTCTCAAAGTAGGAAAAATTTACCTTCTGAATTTCTATTTGATCTGTAGTAGTTTTCACCTTTTCATTTCTTATTGCTTTAATTTGAGTATTTTCATTCCTCTTTTCGATGAGTTTAGCTAGGGCCTTACTAACTTTATTTAGTCTTTCAAATTCTAGCTTTTTGATTCACTATTTTTTTGCCTTGTTTTCTTTGTCTCAATTAAATTAATTTTTTTCTCTAATCTTTATAATTTCCTCCCACCTTTGGCTTTAGGTTCGGTTTGCTCTTCTTTTTCTAGACGAATTAAGTTCAGCATTAGTATATTCATTTGTTCCCATTCTGTTTTGTTAATATGTGAGTTGACAGCTGTAACTTTCTCCCTAATAACTGCTTTCCTTGCATCCCATAAATTCCAGTAGGTTTTGTTTGAATTTTCTTTAAACTGCCAATATTGTTTAAGTTCTTGTTTAATTTCATGTGTAACCCACTGGTTACTGAAAAGGGCATTGTTTAATTTCTGGTGTTCTTGTGGTTTCTTTTGTCATTTATTTCCACTTTCATTGCACTGTTGTCAGATAATGTGCATGGGATAATTTCTGTTTTCTTGCATATGCTTAACCATGACCTATGCATTAGTATGTGGTCTGTTTTTGGAAAATGTGCCATGTACAGCTGAAGAAAATGTGTATTCAGAAGTGGTTGGGTGAAACACTCTGTGTATGTCCACCAAGTCTAGTTGTTCCGCGTTCTGGTTCAGACCTACTACTTCTTTGCTAATTTTTTGTCTGCTTGACCTATCTTTTTGTGACAAAGGAGTGTTAAAGTATACTGCTAAGACTGTGGTATTGGATTTTAGAGAATTTATATGAAAAAGCATGATTCTCTTCCTATTCATTAATTTTTCATTTATAACTAGCTTATTTCCAAAAGAACTGAGGTAAACACTTCTTTTATTTAATGTGGATACTGCAAATTTTAAGCATAATTCTTACACTTTAGGTTTTAAAAGATGGCATTTGTGGTTGTGTGCATGCATGTCCATGTTTGTGTATGTGGCACTAAGGATTGGATCCAGTCCTTCTCAATGAGCAACTCCTTTAAATTTTTTTAGTTTGAAACAGGGTCTTGCTTTGTTCATAAGTTGTCCAAGGTGTTGGGGTTACAAGTATGCAGGACTATAACCCGATCAGACAGTATGCATGTTTAGACAGAAAAGAAGGAGAAAGTATGTGCATGCTGAGGGGAGGCATCCTTATGCATTTATACTGTGTATATGATCATACATGTGTGCTCTACATGCAAAATGTATGTATGTGCATTACTGCATGCCTGTGTGTCTGCATGTGTATGCATATGCACATGAGTATATATATATATATATATATATATATATATATATATATATATGGGTTGGCACTTGTGTTGAGACTGTATGTGTCAGCATATGGACACATTGCTGTGTAGTGTGCAGTTTTCAAGATGACATTATTCTTTATTGATAGTTGTGCAATGTCCTGTGTAATTGTTGCACGACCAAATAGTAGCACCATACCCTTAAACAAAATTCAGTAGAGACTTCAAATATGTGTAATTTTTACAGACATGTATGTTAGTGCCCAATGTTATATTTTCTCCAAGTTTCCCATTCATTTACAAAACCAAATATGAGGGCTTACCTAACCATTTTCTTTCAAACGACATAGTTCCACAAGTCTTGCAGATTCGTTTTTTCTGATAAAACTCAAGAGGCATCATAGAGGAAATTTTTGTATTTCTCCTGATATATTAAGACATCTGATTTATTTCTTAATACTTAGGGGTATTAGAGAAGAATACTTATGAAATGGTTTCTTTGTTTCAGGGTCAAATTGACTGGTTCAAAAAGAACATAGGGCATTTTATCTTAAAATAAACAAAAGTTCAATACCCAGCCACAATGCTACATTCTTGCGATTCTACCTGCATAGGGGGCTGAAGCTGGAGTATTGCAAATTCAAGACAAGTGAAACCCTGTCTCAAAAATGAAGTAAAATAAAATAAAAACTTACAAAATCATAAAGACATAGCTCCTTCACAGTGTATTATAGCATTCATTCTGGAGATATGAGATTTTTCATCTACTTTGTTAATTTTTTTCCTAGGTACTTTCCTAATTTTTGTCAACTATGTTATTTTATTGTAAGATTAGAAATTTATATTTTTATTATTTTTAACGAGAAAAAATAGTAATGAGACAGTTTCAAAACAGGTTAGTAGGTTTGTCAGTTATTCTGAATGAGATTGCTTTCTTGGTGTCTTTTTTCTGTAAGTCACTACTGGCATCTCAAATCACTGCTAATTTTTAATTTTATTGCTGTTTTTTTTTTGGTCCTGCAACTTTGCTGAATTCCTTTATTAGTACTAAATTTTTTTTGGTAGCCTTTAAGTATTTCTGTGTATTAATTCATGTCATTGCAATCAGTACAATTTGACTTCTTCCATTTTACTTTGGATAATCTTTATTTCTCTTGCCTAATTGTTCTAACTAGGACTTCCACTATATATTATGAAATGTGCTAAAATGGGGATCTTTGACTTGATGTAGATTCTAGAGCAGTGGTTCTCAATCTTTCTAGTGCCATGTCCCCGCAATACAGTTCCTTATGTTGCAGTGACCCCAAACTAAAAAACAATTTTGGTGGCTACTTCAAAATTGTAATTTTGCTACAGTTATGATTTAGAACGGCTTTAGGCGACCCCTGTGTTTTGGTCGTTCTACATACACCAGGGTTGCGACCTACAGGTTCAGAACCGCTGTTCTAGAGAGAAAGGTGTATTTTACCCATTCAGCGTGATATTAGTTGCATACTTATTATATATTGTATTTATTATGTTGTGCTATGCTCCTTGTTTACTTAATGTCGTGTATTTTTTATGTTTTGTTTATCTTTTTGCAAAACCAACTCTTCACATCATTCATCTTTTTAATGTCCTTACTGTCTTTGTAATTCACTTTTTTTTCATACAGGGTCTCACTATGCAGTTCAGGCTGGCCTTGAGCTCACTTTCACAGCCCAGACTGGTCTCAAACTCACACCAATCCTCTTACCTCAGCCTCCTAAGTGCTGGGATTACAAGCGTGCACCACCACACCCAGCTTGTAATTTACTTTCGCTGTACTATTTATTATTTCTTCCTATGAATTTTGTGTGCGACTTTTTTTTCTAGTTCTTTGAGATGCAACAATAAAGTGTTTGATGTCTTCCTGGGGTTTTGCTGTAGGTACTGATTTTTGTGAGCTTTTCTTCTAGTACTATTCCTGCTATATCTGATAGTTTTCATTGTGTTTTTTCCCTTTTAACTGTTTTTTTCAGGAAAATATTAAATTTTCTTAATGTCTTCTTTGATCTCTTTGTTTTTTCTGGAACATGTCGCTTAATTTCCATGTGTTTGTAAAGTTCCCAAAGATTTTATTATAGATTTCTAGTTTTATTGTACCGTGGTCAGAAGAGATGCACAAAATGATTTCATTTTTTAAGAACTTGTTAAGACTTATTTTGATTGTGAGGCTTTCCATATGATCTTGCTTAAAGAATTGTCTCTATGCTGTTAAGAATACATAGTATGGAGCTATTAGATGAAGTATCTAGGAGATATTTTCTTATTTCGCCTAAGGAAGCAAAATTACTTCACTATTTTTTCATTTTTTGGCATGTATGATCCTGTCCGCTTTTGAAAATGGGGTTTCAGGAGTGCTTCTATATTATTGGATTGATGTCCATCTTTGCTACACAGTCTACTAATATTTGCATGATGGATTTGGGTACCGTAATATTTGGTGCATACGACCTTTAAAAGTATTTGCTCTCTCTGAATTGACCCATTTATCATGAATAGGTCAAATTTGTCTCCTGTTACTGCTTTTAGTTTAATATCTATTTTATCTGTAATAAGTATGATTATTTCTATGTTCTTTTGTATTCCATTTACATGGAATATTTTACTACCATTTTAGTTTCTCAACATGCATGTCCTTAAAAGTATAATGAGTTCCTTAAAAGCAGTATATGGGAGCCAGGCATAACCCCAGCACTTGGGAGGCTGAAGCAGGAGGATCAGTGTGAGTTCGAGACCAGCCTGGGCTACAAAAGTGAGCTCAAGGCCAACTTGAACTGCATAAGGAGATCCTGTCTCAAAGAGAAAGAAAAGCAATATATGCTTGAGTCTTGCTCTACTAGGTGACTCTATGTCTTTTAAAAGGAAATTGAATACATTTACATTTAGGTAATTAAAAATAGGTAAGATTTTTCTACAGTCATTTTTGTCATTTCTACTTTTGATACATATTTATATAATTTTAAATTTTCTTTTGCATGATATTTCAAGAATATTCAAATTAACCTTTTTTATTTTGCCAATCTTAATCTTTCCTTTTTTCCCAAGTTTTTCTTATTTCTATGACCATGAAGGCAACATTTGTTTATTTATTTCTTTGTCTATTTTTTGTTTTGAATAGATGGATAAGAAACTTCATAATATTTCCCATCATATTTGGACTTTTGTTCCTATATTATATATTTAATTTTTTATAATTTATTTTTCTGCTCAATCTCTGAAGTGCTGATGCAACAATGCTATCTTCAATTTTATGACAATAGGATCAGCTTCAGAAACATTTTAATAAATAACAGAGAATTAAGTTTCAAAGAAACTACAAGTCAGAGTTTTTCAACAACTGGATTAACTCAACTATTAATAAATCCAACTTCAAGCAATAACTTGCTGCTCTGTCATTTAATCAGTGTTTAAAGTATTCTAGTTTTGTCATTCATGAGTCACCACTATTGAAAGCTGCACCTACCTGGGTTTTTTTTTTTTTTTTTTTTTTTTTTAACAAAGAAGGGATACTCCACCCTTACACACCCACACTAAGTGAAATCAAGAGTTGAGGCTTGAAAAGAGAAAATAAAAGATAGGTAAAAGCCAAGATGTAACAAGGCAATCCAACAAAAATATATTGAACAGAAAAAAGGAGATAATTTAAAGTTATTATTTTGTAGTTACTAAGAACTTAAAGGTTATATTTCCACTTCGTTAACATGTATACATGTCTGTAAATCATTTAGTACTTTATCTTCCTTGTGAACATTCTTATTTTCTTCTGCATTCAATGATCTTCTTTTCTGATGGAGCCTTCAAATTTACATTTTCATAGTCTGTTCCAACACTGAACTATTCAGAAAGCTGGGAAGAGATATCATGAGAAAAAATATCCTCAATGAATCAGACTTGGAAATGCCAAAGTAAATAAAGACAACTATTTTTATGTACTGTATATAGAGAAATGTTAAACAGCATGATAGACTTTTCAGCAAAGTTAGTTCATATTAATCCCTCTTTTATTGAACACATCTTTGATTAACTGTATTGGGGAACACATTTTATGAAAGTTTATTTTCAGTATGAAATGAGAACGTTTTCAGAAGAACTACAAAAAAAAGTCTATTTCTTCATCCTATTTGAAATTATATTACCAGTAAAGCCTCAAGAATCTGTATTTTATTCCTTCATATTATGTGTGGAACATTTATTATACTTAAAAAACTAACACAATGAGAGTTTTCATACCTTGTCCAAGATTGTACAAATCTAGATGGCAAAACTAAGAATACAGCCCAGTAGTTCTTTTTTTTTGTTGGTTTGTTTTTTGTCTTTTTGAGACAGGGTCTCACTATGCAGTTCAGACTAGCCTTGCGCTCACTTTTGTAGTCCAGGCTGGTCTCGAACTCACACCAATCCTCCTGCCTCAGCCTCCCAAGTGCTGGGAATACAGGCATGCGCCACCACGCCCAGCTAGCCCAGTAGTTCTTGATAAATACAGTTTATAGAATACAATATCTTCTTTATCTAAAAAGAAAAATATCTTTCTGATGTTTCCACTAATTACCAACTGAAAGCAATTCCCTTAGGAAAGTGTGCTTAAGGTTAGGTATGGGGCTCAGTATTAGAGTACTTACTTAGCATGTGGGAAGCCCTGGGTTTGATCTCTAGCACAGAAAGAAAAAAGAAAAGAAAGAAAGAAAATAAGAAGGACGAAGGGTGAGAAGAAAGAATGAAAGGAAGCAGGAAGGAAGGAAATGCACATGAACACAAATTTATGTAGTAAACTAACACTCCTCTCCTCGCATCTCCTCGCCTTGCCTTGCCTCGCCTCTCCTTTCCTCTCCTCTCCTCTCCTCCCCTCCCCTCCCCTCCCCTCCCCTCTCCTCTCCTCTCTCCTCCCCTCCTCTGTCTTTTCTTTTCTATCCTTCTTTTCTCCTCTCCTCTGTTCTCTCCCATTCTGTTTTCCCACAAAGGATGGATTAAATTTTACAAAATATGTTTGCCCAGTACACACTATTTGATTAATTGCTCTATGACACTAATTCAATGTAGAATTGTTCGCCTTACACTCACTCGTCAAGAATGAGAAAAACGTTCGTGGTATTAATTAACTGCACTAGACTGCATGTATTTTGCTATCACTGGGAGAAGGCAAGTCCAGTTTCATTAGTGGCATCTCCCTTTTGCCTACTTGTCGTTGGCCTGCTACTTATTATCTTTCACATTCTTTTCTGATTCTGATGCATGTTTTTATTTTAGAAGTGATCATCAAAAAGAAAAGATATTGGTAGGATTGTTCTGTGATTCATTTTGGACATGAGACTTCATGAGAATTTCACAAATATGAAGTCTCATTCCTTTGGAATGATACTCTAAATACGCCCAGAGATGTTTTGCATTGTTTCAGGAACATACATTCCAGAGTTCCTTAAGGCATAATATCCGTGCATCCAAATTAAAATGGTCTGGTGTTTTCCCCAAGAAGACGGGACTACTTGGATGTGTGATGTGCATTAAACTTACACATAATTCCTTACCAGTTCTTTTCAGTTCACCGTTAACGAAACCAGAATGCAAATGTTATTTATTTATTTACTTATTTGTGTATATTTTGTAAACAGAGTACAAAATAGTATTAAAACAGAAAAATTGCAAGTGATAATAGAATTTCACTTAACAAAGTAATAGGAATTTCACAGTCTTCACTGTAATGCAGAATGCTGTCTTTCAACCATTTATTCATATTACCAGATATATACATGTAAAAGTGGAAGACGAAAGACCTATATAAGAAATTAAAAAGAAGAAAGAAGAAATAATTAGAAAAGGGAGATAAAACAAATTAAACATTGTCTGTTCCTATGCATAGACCAGCAGAAATACACAATACAGTTTTCCAAACCATCCTGTATACATACCTAGATTTCTCTTTCCCCACTCCCTCTCCTGTCCTTCTCCTCAACTCAGTAACTCATTCCTGTTGAGTAAGTTCATTTCCTTTTCCTAGTATCTATTCTAGCCCCTCAAATTTCTTTTTTTTTCTTTCATTTTCTCATTAAGGAGACAGTACAGTGTTTGCACATGTGGGTCTCATTTATTTTACTTAAAAGTATGGTCTCTAGTTGCATCTGCTTACAAACACAAGTCTCAAACTTATCCTATTTTACAGCTGAATAGTACACCAGTGCATAAAAATAGCACATTTTATTTATCCATTCCTCAGGTGATGGGTATATGACTTGCTTTTGACATTTAGCTATGACAAATTGTGCTGCCATAAACATGAATGCACATATATCACTGTAATAAGACATTTTCAGTTCCAGAAGGCAAATTTTAAACCAGATACAAAAAACCCCACCAGAAGTACAATATTAGACTGTTAATTAAACATCTTGTGGAATAACCCACATAACAATAGACCATAAAATATTTTAAATGTTAATAATTGTTAATGATATGGAGAAATGTTTATGATACAACTTATTTAACAAATGTTTATTTATTTGTTTATTGATTTGTTTGTTTTAAAGGGACAAAAATAAAAATGATATAGAATTTCAAAACAAGATAATAGAAAATTAACAATAGTTATCATATTGCATGTAGTTACTTTCAAAGTAATTCCTCAGCTTACCAGGTACAAGCATACAGACTTGATCAAACAATATAAGCAGTAACAGATCCTTTCAATCAATGAATAGAAACTAGTAATATAATTATCTTAGCTATCCTTTGTAAATGTACATATCATTTTTTTTCTTTCCCTCTTTTCTCTGTTCTCCTTTTCTGCCTATTCTTTCCATTTGAGAAGTTTTTCCATTTCACTATACCTATTATACCTCTTGGATCTTATTTATTCTTCCAGTTTATTATACTAGGAACTCAATCTGATGTTTACACATGTGATGGTGATTTATTTTACTTATGAGTATGGTCTCTAGTTGCATCCATTTACCTATAGAAGGCTTGAGGTTATCTTTCCTTATAGCTATTATCCTTCTGGGTATTTTCATAGAAGAAATAAAAACATCATACCACACTGATATATGTGCATCCATGTTTATAGCAGCACAATTTGTAATAGCTAAATCTTGGAAACCACTCAAATGCATATCACCAACAGAGTGTATAACAAAAACGTGACAATTATTTATTTTGCATGCATTTGTAGCAGGTATTTTTTAAGGGTTAAAGATAAAGCATTAAATAAAGTATTCACTATCATGGAACTTACATGTTGGTTAAGAGATAAATGTCAACAGGAGATAAATTAGTGACAGATGTGCCTCATCCACTAAGCTTTCCTCATGGAGCTGGCACCTCTTCCAAACTTTACTTTTACTGATACCAGACACAAGTGACTTCATTTTTTTTTTAGCAAATTGTTCCAACAGTACCACTTTCTCACATGTCATTATATAGAGCATGTTAGAAAGTCCTATAAAGTAAAAACAAACAAACATGGAATATGACAGTTACTGTTACAAAGAAAAGGACAAATCAGAATTAATATAGGTGAATAATAACAGTGATTTTTATGTCCTATGTAAATGAAAGTCTCTATAGAGAACATCTTTAAGCAAGGATGAGATGGAGGTGAAGAAGTAAGCCACATGAATACTTATAGGCAGACTCTCCTAGATAGCTGGAACAGCAAGTGCAAGGGCCCTGAAGAATGAATGTACTGGCATTCTAGAGGAATGGTAAGGAGGCCAATGTGTCTGAAGTGGAGTGACGATGGAAAGAGTTTCTAAAGCTTTGAAGTTGATTGTCTCCCTCATTGACCCATCCGTCGAAGGCTTCATCCTGAGCTTGGTACTATTGGAAGGTGGTGAAACATTTAAATGGTGGGACTTAGTGGGAGGTCAAAGGTATACTCTTAAAGGGAACAGTGACGATCCAGCCTTATCCCACTTCACTTTTACCTCTACCAATTTCCTCCACCACACCACACCCCATTCTGATATACTGTACTACCACAGGCTCTAAAACAACAGGGCTACACAATTATAGGCTGAAACCTCCAAAACTCTGGAAGAAAATAAAAATTTCTTTTCTTTAAATTGGTCATCTCTCACATGTATTTTTGTTTTAATATGTGACTCTGACAGAGTGAAAAAAGATTATTGAGATATATGCAGGACAACTAGTGAGTATATCCTTTAGACAGAGATTATAAACTGAAACCAGTTTATGTCAAACTGAGAAACTGTAGTGAAAAGAAACTGAGTCTTTAAATAAGCATGAACTCTCCACATCACTATAATGCTCATCTAATCAATGCCTTTGTGTCATCTGTCTGGTGCCTGATTTTGGTTTAAATTTGCTGCCCATTCAGTTGTTATGATATGTGTATGCACAAACAATGTCTGTTATTGGATGATTTTAACTTCTTTTTGAAATATTTACTTGGCATTTTTTGTCTTTTTGAGACAGGGTCTTGCTATGCAATTCAGGCTAGCCTTGAGCTCACTTTGTAGCCCAGGTTGGTCTCAAACTCGCACCGATCCTCCTGCCTCAGCCTCCCAAGTGCTGGGATTACAGGTGTGCACCACCATGCCCGGCTACTTGGCATTTTTAAATAAAACTATGGGTTTTTTTTTACAATGAGAAAACAGAAATAAAATTTATTTTAGAAAGAACTAAACAGAAGTCTATTCTAAAAGGAAAAGACAACTCAACATTCCATGCTACCTGGACCGACAAAACTCCTTGGAATAAAGTGGTTGGAAATGTAGTTTTTTTTCTTCAGGCTTAGATAGTCTGAGGGATAGGGAGAAGCAGCCAGCAAGAGTGAGGTGATTCTAGGCTCAAGACCAGCCGAAGGTAGCATCCTCTCTGAAAATAACAGAAAGTATAGGCTATCCTGCATCAAATAGTCACATTTCAAGAAAAGATATACATGTCACTGAATAATCAGTAGGCCCAGCGATTAAACGACAGCCATCTTTAAAACATTTCAAAATGCAACTGATTCTCTTTTCTGGGTTAAAATTCTGCCATGCACCTGGAATAAAATTCAAACATTTTCCTAACTCATAAAGGCATGCACAATCTGGCCTCTGCTACTCCTACAGTTTCTTCTCCCATTCTCCTACTTGCCTACCAGGAATCAGGAATTAGATGATAAAATTGGAAGCAATACTACATAAAAACATACACAAAAAGAAAAAGTCAGATTCAGGCAAAGGCTGAGAACCATGTGTGAAAAGAATATATCCACTCCAAGGACATGTTTTCTCTTTTCACTTTAAACAGGTTTGATTCTTCTGGAAGTAGACCCTAAGACAGTTTAGCATAGAGTGTTTATGAAGAAATCAAGACCTATTAGAAGTATGGGCTCAAGTAGGTATGGAGAGAAGTTATTGGGAAACAGAGTGAGACACTCTGGACTTTTAATGTCTCTTCAGAAATTTTCTCATAGGATGAAATGACCATACCTTTGCCCCTATGGCTCTGTCAGTCATTTGAGTTCGGCCACCTGAAGAAAAAGACATGGCCTTGGGTGAAGTGGTTCTGTGGTGCTGAAGGGTGCTTGCAAGAAGCACTCTCAGAACCTAGGGCCACAGTATCTTCCTTACGGTGGGTTTAATAGATTGAATTGTGCCTGCAAAAGATGTCTTCAATTCCTAATCTCCAGTACATCCAAATGTGGAGTTATTTAGAAATAGGTTCTTTACAAGAGGCAATTAAGTTAAAATTGATGTCATTAGGGCACACTCTAATCCAGCATGAGTGGAGGCTTTATAAATAGGGTAAACTTGGACACAGACACAGACACAGATATGCACAGAGAAAAGGTGATGTGTGGATTGAGAAAAACCACCACTTAAAAGCAGAGAGAATTGAAGATTTCTGGCAAACCACCAGAAAATAAGAGAGAAATAATAAACAGGTATTTGCTCACAGTAGTCATAATGAATCAATCCTGTTAATGCTGTCATCTCAGATTTCTAACTAGCTTCCAGGGAGCTATTAAATTTCTGTTATTTCAGTTCATCCAGGTTGTGACAGTGTTTTTACTGTGGTCCTAGGAAAGACTTACAAGGAACTTTGTATGGAATATTATAGTAAATACTACCATATCCTTCATGTCTCTTGCTCTAAGAAAGAGATATGCTCCATGTTGTTCTTTAACCACTCACCTTTCTTCCATCTCTCTTTGTAATCTAAGAGCCATCTCTGTTTATGTGAAACTGGTACAGTAGAGTTGTCAATTGGCCTCAAGCTAGAACTCCATTTCCAGCCCCAACCTTTAGCCAGTTGTTTCACACATTAATTAGTGGATTACTTTATTTCCAGAGTCTATCACGTAATAAGTGCTCAGTGACACTCTGTCTGAGAACAAGTAAATTAATCAATGAATCTTGAATATTCATATCCATATGTACATTTAATTACTTATGGATATCTAAAAGTGAGCTAACATATTGTTTTATGGAACTGGGCTGTAATCAGACCTAGAAAAAAAAATACATCAATTTTAGAAGCTGAATGTAGAAAGGTGTCTATCCTGTATTAGGAATGTCAAGAGTGAGCTCATAAATTCAGAAACAAGACCACATAAAAATACACACAAAAAGAAGTCAGATCAAAGGAATGGCTGAGAACCAGGTATCAGAAAGAACATGAGAGAATGAACAAATATCAGTGCTGGTGAGCTTGGCATGAGTCACACCTAGGCAGATACACAGATGTTTTATGTTCCAGTGTAAGGAAGTTTATCAGAAACAAAAAATGCAAGAGATTCTGGCATTAGCACAGTCAGCAAATGGAAGAAATGAGCAGAAATTGAGATTTTTATACTCTCAAAACTTAAAAGTCTTTTGCTGATGCCAAAAAATAAATGACTATAAGTCTTGAAGTCACAGACTTTGATCCCTTTCACATTCTACCATTTGTTAGTTGGGTGACCAAACCTAGATTAGTTTTGAAGTCGTCTGTTTATATAAATACACCCGTAGAAATGACTACTCAACTGGCAGAATTTACAAAATGTGACGTGATTTCATGTGTTTCCTGTAAGGTTCAGAGAAGTTGGCTGGGCAAAAAAATCACTTTAGGGAACCAATGATAAAAATAAATTGCTATTATTGGGGTATGTCATATCAGAAAAGTAAAGCTCCATTCAATGGAGAAGCTACCTTCTCATGGCCTTTCTTGGCCAAAGTAATCTTAAATCCAGCCAGCAAACCAAAAGTAGCTACAATCTAGGTCCTATCCTAAGAGATGCTCTGGAAGAAACAACTTTTTAACTACCTATAATGTAGCTACCTATAATGTTTCTTTTCTTCATCCTCATGTTTTCAAAAGTTCCAGATTTTTTCACTTGTACCTGTCCCAAAGATATCAGAATCTTCCAGGTCCTTAAGACTAGAGAGGACATTTATATTCCCTAGAGCACTTACATCTATTACCTTGCATATAAAAATTGCTCATTAAATTTTGACTCTCCTATTGTATAGGCCTCTATTTTCTAAGCTTCTGTGACCACAGCAATTATAATATCAAGAGTATTTTACATAATGCCAGTACTTCTAGTCATGTTGGAAAAACCAGGACCCCATTTACTCTTCATCCTTGTCTTTATCCTTTTCTGTTTCTACAATAGAATACCAAAAGTAGAGTATTTTTAAAGAAAAAGATTTTTACTTCTCACAGTACTAGAAGTGTAAAATTCCAAGGACATGTGCTAATATCTGGCATGTGGCAAAGACCTTACTTCTGTCATAATATGCCAAGCAAGCGTGAGGAGACAGAGGACATGGGCAAAGAAACATAGAAGAGGTGATCAAAATATTTAGTGGAGGGGCCTGGAGGGATGGCTCAGTGGTCTAAAGCGCCTGCTTGGGAAAGCTTGGGCGGCTTCAGGGACCGCGGTTCGATCCCCGGCACCACATGCTGCACCAGCCCTGTCCTTGGGGCGGGCTGAGCCGGCCATAAAAATGAGTGAATAAACAAATAAAGGTTCTGAAACAAGAAAAAAATAAATAAAATAAAAAATTCAAAAAAAATATTTAGTGGAAAATTAATGTTTTAAGAAAGTAAGGGCCAGTGGTATAACTCAGCTGATTTAGCTCTTGCTTAGAGGAAGTGCAGGCACCAGGGTTTAATTCCTGGCCCCTCGTGCTGCACTGGCCCTGCTCTAGAGTGCACCTCATCGGTGATGGAGACTGGGCATGGTGGCACACTCTGTAATCCCAGCGCTTGGGAGGTATAAACAGGAGGGTCACTGTGACTCAGTAGTGAGACACTAAAAAAAAGACAAATGGACATAAAAAAGAATGTATTACAGTAAAAGATATATTGTTATTAACCTTCTTGACCTTCAACACAATAATGACATCATTCTTGAAATTCTCTTAATTGTACCAAGTGTTTAGAAAAGTTATCATTTTTGCATCTTGTTCTCAGAATAACTACTACAAAGACAGCAACGTGCATTGTATTAATTATTGTGGCTGTCCTAATAATGTGTTGTGAAACTGTCTCATTGCTATTTCTTATTGAAAGTAATAGATAGATAGATAGATAGATAGATAGATAGATAGATAGATAGAAATACT
The DNA here is from genome assembly GCA_004027025.1 of Myocastor coypus. NCBI lineage: Eukaryota > Metazoa > Chordata > Mammalia > Rodentia > Myocastoridae > Myocastor > Myocastor coypus. Next base: position 42,085 of record PVJA010012028.1, read on the forward strand.
GTGAAGCTGTTCTGGCAGGTTTTTTTCATAAGGGTCTTATGAGGTATGACTTTTTAAAAAGTGAATGCTACTCTCTAATGCCATCCATAGCAAAAGCAGGATCATAAAGTTACTGTGGTGTGTCGTCATCGATGTTATTCACCAGATCCAGCACCGTGCAACTGCTGGCACTTCCCCAAAGTCAAGGTGTCCCTTAAAGGTAAACATTTTGTATTAGTTCAAGACACTGAGGTAGCCACAGAATTGTAACTAAAGATAAAAAAAAATGTCCAGAACTTCTGCTGAAAGTAGCAAGAATGATGGGCTATGTGTACTTGAAGTGAGGGAGAATATTTTGGGAGAAATTAATGGCAATGTGTCTTTTACTGTAATACACATGTTTTGAAGTTTCAACATTTATCATAGTTTTCAATCATACCTCATACACAAGGGAGAGGTCACTTTTATAATAAAGCAACTGCTGTTATAACTAACATCCTTAATTTATTCATGAGTGAAGCTACGATGACTCACTTCTTAAGGATCACATCTCTCAATACTGCCACAGTGGCAGTTCAATTACAAAATGAGTTTTTGAGGAAACATTCAAGCCAGAGCATTACTGAAACAATTTAAAAGCTGGAAAACTATATAGAACAACAGACGTCAAAATACTACACATCAGGCAATGGAGAAGAGAGATTCTAGCAAGGTGAGAAATAAACAAGGGGAATCCTACACTTACTGTAGGTTATTGCTGGTTGGAACTTTCCAGACTGTAAGGTAGTCAGCCTGAGTTGAAGATAAGAACAAGGAATGCAAGATGGCCCAAGGTTATAAGATTGTAGAGGGTAGAGTGATAGTCAAGAAAGAATTGGACATAGAGTACTTAGAGATTTTTTTTGTCTTTTTGAGACAGGGTCTTGCTATGCAGTTGAGGCTGGCCTTGAGCTCACTTTTGTAGCCCAGGCTGGTCTCGAACTCGCAACATTCCTCCTGCCTCAGCCTCCCAAGTGCTGGGATTACAGGCGTGAACCACCACGCCCGGCCTTAGTGATTTAAAGAAAGAACATTTCACCTATTTAGCTGAGTACTGGTCAGCACATACCTGTGAAAAACTATACAAGACAGGAGAAACACGTTTTTTGCTTTTCTTTTTTGTCACCTTTTGTTTTGATTGAAATAGCACTGATATATTTTCATAACAGGTTAGTAGGACATTTACAATAATTAGTATATTGCCTATTGTCTTCATAGTAGTTGTTCAGAGAACATGATGTCAACATGATATTTTATCTAAATATTATTAGTACAACTCTTTCTTTTCATTGAACTAAGAGAAAGTAGCTGTATATATAGTCTGATAACCCATAATAGTAGTGGGTTACCAATACAGCTGGAAATATCTGAGGCTGTTGACTTGAGCCTTTTATAGCTCAGCGTGTTAATATGACTTTACTTTTTATACCTCGTTAGACTTCTCTGCTGGATGGCTAAGACCTAGATAAAGCAAGACCTATTTGACTAAAAACGTGATAAATTTGAAAACCTCATACATGCTATGGCAAGTAAAATAATGGTCTTCTAAATATGTCTACTGTCTAGGCCCTAGAATTCGTGTGTAGTGATCCCTTGTAGATGTTATTACATTAAGAGTTTTGAGCTGGAGAGACTATCCTGAGCTATTCCAGTGGATGAAATATGATTATATTTGGCCCTTCTAAGAGAGAGAAAGAATCAGGCTAGTCAGAAAAGATATGAGGTGGAAGTAGATGAGAGAAAGAAGGAAGAAATGGAGGAAGAAATGGAGAGGAATAGAGATGGATTAATCAAACACAATGGAGTGAACAGTTTTCAATTGTGATTTGAATATTCTAACTCAAAGAACACTAGTTGAAGACAAGCATACAATATTTCATAAGAAGTAAAGAATCACATTGAAACTGAGAGAATCAGCAATATTTGGGACCTGCAAAGAAAAGATGGGATATTGCATCTAGAGTGGCCTACTACAGTCAACAGTTAGGGGTGTTGCAAGTGCCTATTGCAACAACATTGGAGTAAGAGCTGTTAACAGCACCATTCTATCGAAAGGCTCAGTGTTCAAACCTGTGTCTAAGATCAGTCTATTTTCTCTAACCCATGCTCCAAAGTGGATGAGGGAAGGACAGCCACAGAAGAGAGCTGGTGGTTGAAGAGTAAGTTGGATAGAGTCTTATTGAGTTTCTGGAGCTGTTGAACATGCACCAGGCTCCTGCAGTCAGAGGCCATGTTCGGAATGAGTTACACAAGATTGGAAGATCGCCCTGTATTAACTACGTGAGGACAGCTTCATTCTCAGGGAAGACTGCCACCTTAGATTTCCAGTGTGAACAGAGACATCTTGGCTTGATCTCTGTCACTTATTACTAAGCTATAGAAAAGAAAGCCACATTTTCAAAACAATATAAATTCTTTCAGCTCTTTCCTTCCTTTTGTTCATTCTCCAATTTTTATTCCATTACTTTTCACCTTTTTGATTCTATGAGTCTATGCATGTGTGTGCACACATACCCATGCTTCTCTTCTGCTTGACTTTTTCTTCCAATAATTTATAGAGTGTAAGGGAATTCTCCCTTGTCCCTTTCTTTTCCTTCTACTTTTATCCATGTTTTTTCATCTGACTTCTTTTCCCATTTCTTATTTTTCTCTATTTTTTTCTTCTTCTTCTCCTTTATGTCTGCCATTTTTAATTTTTTTTCCTAATATTTTAATAGTTACAGAACATTTTCTCATCCCAATTTTCACTGCTGACTTTACATTCAGTTTCCCCTGTTAGCCCCATTTAAATATATAATACCTCTGCCACTATTAGGATACTTTGCCTCCCTCATTTTTCCCATATCATGTAACAGAAGACTTTACCAAAATATTTTTCATTCTTTTCCTTTTAATAAGAAATAACAATATGACTTTTTCAAAACACTTTAGTACATTCCTAATAATTGATACGATGCATACTGTTGTCTTCATAGTACTTATACAGAGCACAGGATGCAGACATGATAATTTTTCTAATCATTGTTGGTACACAAAGTTTTTTCTCATTGAACTAAGAGAAAGTAGTTGTATACATAGTCCAGTATTCCATAATCACAAGGGATTATTGGCAGAACTGGTAATGTCGGAAGCTGTTGATTTAAGCCTTTTATAGTTCAGCACACTAATCTAGCTTTATGTTTTATGCCTCATGGTTAAACTTTTCTACTGGGTGGTTAAGGGAAAATTAAAGCAAGACATGTGTAACAAATCATGTAACCTTTGTATCTCCCAAGGTCAGTCAACTCCCCTCAGGATTTACTTTGAAACCATGTACAGTGCTTCGTGGAACTGTTGCCAGTGTCAGCCATCTGGATGAGTTAGGGTCATTGTTTGACCAGTTTGCTCTCTGTGAAAGCCTACGAGAATATTTTCTCACTAGTTGACTTTCCTTAGGGACACTATACATCATCAATCCCATTCCACTGTGGTCTCACAATCTTGGACAGAAAATTTGAGAAACCACTGAGTTATAGGATATTACAGCACAGGTTCTGTTATGTTCTGAGTCCTCACTGACCTTGAATAGCTAAGGCCAAAATGTGGGCTATCCTTATAGCCCTTCTTTTTTTTTCATGGGCTGGAGGACAGAGAGTGACTTTGTCTCCCTCCTTTTAATATTATTTATTTATTTAGTTCGTTGTTTGGCTCAGGGCTTCACTATATGATAGCTAAAATAGTTTTACTACTAATTTCTAGTAGTTGATTGAGAGAGAGGAACTGTTAATGTTTATATTGTTTGATTAGTTTTACTTGCCTATGCCTTATAAACTGATGAACTACTTTGATGATAACAATGTGCAATATAATAAACATTGTTAATTTTCTGTCATCTTATTTTGAAATTCTGCATAATTTCATTGAGTTTTCTTATTAGTCTCTTTGAAACAAAAAAGGAAATCACCAAAAATGAAAGCAAAACCCAGTGGAAAAATATTTAGGCCAATAGTCTGTCAGATAAGAGACTTTTATATGTAACATAAAAATAATTGAAAACAATTAGACTCCCAAAATTTGAAGACCCAATCCAAAAATGAACATCTGATATCAATACACACATATCATATAAAGAAATACAAATGTGACATAAATACATAAGAAGTGGTCAATGTTCAATCATTTGAGAGATGAAAAGTGAAACAATATGGGGTTTCCATCTCACTCTGGCAAGAATTTTTACCATCAAGAAATCAATTAATAACACGTGCTAGCATGGCTGTGGGGAAAAAAGTAACCCTTTTCCACTATTGGTGGAAGTGTAGATGGATTTATCTACTATGGAAATTAGTGTGCAAATTCCTCAAAAATTAAGGATTAAAGGTTGTGTTTCACTTACCTTCCATTTCAATGTATTTTCCCAGAATGATTAAAAACAACACACCACAGTGATATATGTGCACTTTTGTTTATAACAATGCAATTTGTAATAATTAAATTTGCATACAAGCCAAATGTCCACTGAACCAAGGAATGGATAAAGTGGTTTTATTTACTTATTTATTTATTTATTTATATGTATTTACTACAGGGTCTACAGGATCTCACTACTCAAATCAGATTCCTAGTTATCCTCCTGTTTTCAGCCACACAAGTACTGAGGTTACAGGAGTGGATCATCACACTGAGTCTGATTTGTTGCCTTAGCACATATTGTGGGTAGGGCTGGCATAGTGCACCAGGGATCGAATCCTGGTTGGTGCTCCTAGTCCGCTGAGCTATTTGGCTAGCCAGATGTTGTATTTTTATACAATGGGGCACTGCTCAGCTATAAGGAAGAACAAACTCAGTTTTTGTAGGCAAATGTATGCAATTAGAGGCTACACTTACATTTGAAATAAATCAGACTCACGTGTAAATACTGTATTATCTTTATAACGTAAGAAACTGAAAATGTAAAATGATCCAAAATGTATAATACTTATTTTCAAAGAGAAAGAAACTGTTCAAAGTGAAAAAACAACTGAGATGTAGGAAAGCACCAAAAAGGATAACAAAAGAAAAAATATTACACACACACACACACATACACACACACACACACACACACACATATATATATATATATATATATATATATATATATATATGTGTGTGTGTATATGTACATCTATATATATGAGATAACTTATCATACTACTACTTTCTATTAGTTCATTAAAAAGAACAGTTTGTGCTTACCTTCCTTGATCAATTTTTCATACTCATTTTATAATTTGAGAAACTTCTTTGATAATAATAATATACAATGTACTAACAATTGCTAATTTCTTACTAGCTTCTTTTGAAATCCTATAGCATTGTTTTTATTATTTTTCTCTATTTAAAATTTAAAAACTTAAAAAAGAATGGTGTCTATAGCTTACAATCCTGGGTATTTAAAAAATTATCAATAAAAACTATGTCAACTGATTTAGAGTGAAATATCAAAGTATAAAATAGCATGTATAATATACTATACTCCTTGAAAAATGAGTATTTGCTTCTTAGTGCAAAAGATTGGAATAGTCAGCAAAAAGAGAAAAGAAAGGGATAATAGAAACGGATTTTCAGAGAAGTAGAGAGAGCTATGCTTCTCTGTATTTTTAATATGATTTTCAGTATTAGAAATATAATGTTTAGCATAGAGTCCTCCAATAAAACTAAAATAAACCAAAATGGGAGGACAATCCCAAAAGGAATATAAATGAATGATTGGTAAATCAAACTATATTACAAATAAATAACATAGCCACACACAATGAGATAGGGGAAAATAGACCTAATCTAAGTATGATTGCACAAGATTATTTTGACTAGATACTATGAAACTAAAGTTAAAAATAATGCAAATAAATACTACATTCTATCTAGGAAGTATACCTCTTATCGGCAAGTAGGTTCACATTTCTGAAGATATTTTATGTGAAATCTTCGGTTGAACAAATAAATACAATTTTTAGTAATATTGATCAGGCTTCTTACTGTTAGAGTCACAAGAAAAATGTTAGAATGAACTTTACTGTGTGACATTGGAATTGGAGATGTGAAAAGAACAAATATATGAATGGTTTGCACATGTATATGTTTATTAGCTTTGTCTACTGAGAAATCCTACAAACAGTGATATTCCCATATCAGTGAGCACTATTTTCCTCCAGATCTTCATTTCTAAAGTGCTATTGTATAATAAAAGGAGCAGGATTACTTGGAGTAAAAGTTGCTTCCAGGACAGGGGAAAAGAGGACTGCAAAATAACACTGGAACATTTTGTGGTACCCTTCATGGATGTCCTCAGAAAGAGATAGAGTGTGTCAAAAGACCACAGGAGTTAACCTTAAGGAGCTCCAAGTGATCAAACATGAAACAATTCGGATTTTTTTTAGATTATGGTGTTGACAGCAATCTACAGAACAAAATAACCTAGAGCAAGCTGACAAAAACAAATAATTGCATAATTAAACTGGTGAAGATGTACAGTTCTCTCTCACCAAAGAATTTCAAGTTTAAAAAGTGGAAAGCATGACTGAAATTCATAATTATCACATGGAAAATTCCATAGTTACAATTATCGCAAGCAAGTTTTTCCATATGCTAAAATCAATGCATGGAATTTTTGAGGAGATATAGACTATTCATACAGTCTAAACTTCTCCTTCAATATGTTTATCAGTACTAGAAGGGAAAGTTGCAACTTCTGGCAGGCACCCCTTTAATGATGCCATTAAAGTTAACAACTGTTTTAATAACATATATTCATCTCATGTGTCTCATGACATGATACACAGAGTACAGAAAAAATTTCTATATTTTTGTAAAAATGCAGAATTTCAAAGTAAACAGGAGACAAAATTATACCAATTAAGGACATTGTATCATGTAACTGTCTAGTATTCTTTCATATTTTCCCATTAGTTCTTAAAACTATATTTTTATTAGTAGTTATCAATTTTATAGCATATTGTGACATACTCTTCGGATATCTCACAAAAGATAAAGAAAGACTGAGAACTGTCACATGTTAGAGGGGACAAAGGAGGCCCACCAAAGTGAAATCAAATCCTGGTGGGGGCAAAAAGATATTTGTGAGGAAAACTGGTGAAATTGAATTGAATTGCGGAGAATGGTTTATCATATGGTACCACAGTTAAGTTTCTTGTCTATATAATTCTACTCTACTTATATAAGACATTAATATTAGGGGTAGTTAGGCAAAACTTATACTTGGATGATTTTGAAATTTTTCTGGGATTATTTCAAATCAAAGCAAAAAGACAATGTTGGATGTTGGTGAAAAAGAAAAGAGAATGCCACAAATGTCATGTGTCACTACAGATATAAGACAGTTATTAAATATAATATGAGTGCAAGTAAGAACCAACATTTTCTCTGGTGTAAAGGTGCCTATTGTTTGAAGAAAATAAAGACAAAGTAGGGGCATCCAGAGTCTTTAAGCTACAGAAATATCCCATGTATTTTTTTACATTGATCTGTTTTGAACTTTACTCCCAGGCTTGTCCAGCTTAATAGGCTGCAAAGAATGAATTGTATGTAAGCAAAAACTGAAAAGAGCTGCAAGGTCCAAGGGGCTTTGGCTTAAAAAACAATTTTAAAAAGCAGTCATAATATAAAATAGCAGCTCCCAGTAATTCCTTACGAGTTTTATCTTTTTCAGAAGCTGACTTCTGAAAGTTCAGTTTGCCTCATTCTTAGAAGTCTCATCAAAATTTGCCATAAGATATGGAACCTCGTCATCATCTTCCTCCCTAGTAGTAAGTGGTGCTTTTCCATCCACAGACTGGGCGGAGCTTCATCCAGTCTACTTATGCTAATCAGACTGTGTGCACCAAGATGGCTGAAGATGCTGGGTAGCATTTCTGTCAGTTGTTTAATCTCAACATGGCCTATAATGGTATAAGCGTTTGCTGCCAGAGATGCCTGAATTTTTGGGTTGCTGAACTGGATAACTGTTCCTTGGTTTGTGGACATATTTACTTCTTCAATACCAGAGGTACTGTTCACCCCTAACTTCTTTAAAGAGAACTGAAGTTTTTTTTTTTTGTTTTTTTTTTTAATCATCTGCTGTGGCTGTTCTATGGGCCACTTTCTTCTTTCTGTGAGCAGTTCCTTTCCCACCAATACACACTTGTGCCTGCAGTTTGGTGAGGTTTTCCTGCTTCATGATAGTTTCTTTCATCTTGGCAGAGTGGATATGGGGCAGCGCAGAGACTAGGATTGATGCTCAGGGGGTCTCAGGTAGACCAGATGAGACTAGGTGCACACACATGGTGACCCAAGATGGCAGCTAGAGGCTCCCACGTAGTTCTGATATTTGATTTACTAAATAGATTTGTCTAGTCAACCCTAGCAAGCATTCACAGGCTTTATAAAGGCATATCTAGGCCACAATGACTAAACCAGAACCAGTTGGTGGTAAAGACAGGTGAAAACACATCCTTATGGAGAAGAAAATGACCATTTTCTCTGAGTCTTAAGGTCCACAGAATTCCAGAAACTCATTATTTTCTAACGTGCAAAGTTGAATACTCATAGAGACAAATATCAAGCAGCAACAATTGAGTGCCTTGCTGATGAATTCTTGTGTTACTATATGTTCACTCTGTTGGTTACACACTTACCAACTTTCTTCTGTTCATTTTTGAGTAATGCTCTCATGGTTGAGAGCCACTTCAGAAGATGAATTATTGAAATGTCTTTATTTTGCCTTTTATGTTTTTTCTATGAAGAGTTTTCCTTTTATCATCTTATTAATATACCAGCTTTTCAGATGGGAACAAATCTATGCTATGACACTAACACAATACCTGCAACAATTTTTTTGTACTTGAGTAGTTTTACCATGAGCAATCATTTTAATAGTGGAGTGCAGTAATATAATTTTTGCAAAGAAGCTTACCTCCATATTAGATGAATGAGTTTTAAAAGCTTTAGGCAAGGCAAAGTGATAAGACAAGCAATCATTTCATGCTATTAGAGAAATTATAATTATTTTCATTTCAGGAAGGACAGGGGAAAAATAATGGCATTGAATAGGGGGTACTATTTCCTAGATTAAAAGAAGTGGCTCTGTGAGTAGGACTGTGAAAACAGGAGGCGGAGGAGGGTTCCTTTTGTGGCAGAAAAGTTTCAATATACAGCGAACATGAAATGTTTTCATTAAAAGTTAGTTGGAAGTATTTGCTAAGTCACACTCTATTTTATCACACATTCTGAAGGAAGTTTATGTTCCAGAGTTTTATTCAGGAGAACACCATCCCAGGGAAGCAAAATTGTAAGGAGAAAGGAAAACTGTAAGCAGGAAGGCAGGAAAGCATATGCAGGTGGGAGGGGAAATGAAGGTGGAAGGGCATATGTGGAAGAAATACAAGCAGGAAGGTATACAGAGATGAGAAGGCATACAAACCTGGGTGAGTAGATGCAGGTGGAATGGCCTGTGGAAGTGGGAGAGCATAGGCAGAAAGTGTGATACTGAGCTGGCTTCTGGTTCTCAGTTGTGTGGGGGATTTTCAAAGAAGCCACACTGAGAAGCTCTAAGTGCTCCATCATTCATCAGACTCCTCCCTGTGAAGCTTAATTTTTTCCATACTCAGAGAAGCCACTGGAGAATCTAGGATCTCTTTTCAATCAGCTGTATCATAGCGAGGTACTCAAACAACTGCGATTCCTACAACAGTCATGATAATTGAAGCTGCGTCCACAGCCTGGCTGTTGTACTGAGACAAGGCTTAGACAATCAATGGTAATAGTTGGAGTTTTTACATAGAATGCACAATGGTGTGAGCATTCCTTGGGTTGCTCTAGCCAAGAAGTGAGGCAAAGAACCAAGACATTTGAAGGAGGTAGGAGTTCATTCCCTGGAAATCAGACTCTGATATGAAGATCAACATGCAGGAGTTTTATGAGGGAATACACTTTACATCAAGCCTTATGAGAAGGAAAAGAATGGACAGATTTTGAGATGTGAGAAAAGAAGTTCAGCTGTAATTTATTCCCAACAGATTTTTCAGTCAATTCCAAAGGAAGTTGTGAATTTGGAATCATACTTCAGATGATGCAAGATCAAGGAGAAACACAGAAAGGCTATTCCAACCCTGTAGCCTTATTTGATTCTAGATCACATCATAATGTTCACATCATGATCTAGGTTCCCAGGATCAGTCTACATGTCTCAGATCCCGAGGAAGTCCTAGTTTTCATATTAATAGAGCACAGATTCCAGAAATGTGAAGTATAGCTTCCACTCAGAATCTGCCAAGGATATCTCTCCAGTTAAAACAAATACAGACCTGTATGGAATATCTTCCTAGGACGCAGCTTAGACTTTGTCAGTGTAACAGAAGGTATAGCTGTTGCCACCACTATGACACAGGATTTGAAGTGCTCATATATAAGAGACTGTAGGAAACTTGTCAAATGAGAGATACCACTTGCATATAGCTTTGAGAGAGGGATGGGGGATATGGAAATGAAGATATCACAATTATTTGTGGGAGAAAAATAAGTGCAAAAATGATCTGGCTTCTTAAGTTGATAGATATTTGGGTTGCTTGTATGATTCAACTAGGGCAAATTGTGCTGCGATAAACATGAGTGCACAGAAATTGCTGTGGTATGATGTTTTTAGTTCTGAAAAAAATAAACAGGATAGGAAGGGCTGGTTTGAATGGGATCTACCTCCAATTCTAGCTTTTTGAGCGATCTCCACAGATTACCATAGTAGTTGCACCAGTCTGTACTCTCACCAACAGTAGGCAAGGATTCCTTTTTATCCCAAAGACTTTTCAGCACTTCTTTGTTGACTTCTTTTTTTTTTTCAATTCTTTTATTGTTTAAATTTAACAATGGTTATATTACATATTTTCATCATTGGATCAGTTTAGATTAATACATATAGGTATATAAGATTGATCAAACAACTAAACATTAACCTTTCTAAATCCACATTACTTT
>PVJA010012029.1:0-13299 GCA_004027025.1 Myocastor coypus
AAAAAAAAAAGAATGTTTTATTATACAGGTCTTGCTTCAACTTGCCCTTGACCACCCAGCAGGAAAAAAAAAACAAAAAGCTTAATTACAATGCAGGAAACGCAGAGCTAGATTGGTGAGATGAGCTTTAGAAGGCTTAGATTCAATAGCCTCCAACATCACAAGCTTCACTGGTGGCACACTGCAATTGCAAAACCTTTGACTGTATATGTATCTGCTTCCTCTTAGTCCAAAGAGAAGTATATTCCTTTCCTTTTTTTTAAGCAGCATCAATAGGGAGGTGGGTCATGCCCACACACTGTACTCTGTAGAACGATTGTGAGGACAATATGCAATATGTCAACTTTCAAAGAAAAGAAAGGGGAAAAGAAAAAAAAAGTAATGTTGATTTAGAAGGGTTAATGTTTAATTGTTTGATCAATCTGATATACCTATATGTATTAATCTAAACTGATCTGATGATGAAAATATGTAATATAACCCATGTTAAATTTAAACAATAAAATAATAAAATAAATAAATAAATAAATAAAATAAAAATAAAAATAAACAAAAGGTTTATGAGAGAGAAGGGGATTATTGAATAGGGAAGTAAGAAATATACTATTAACTACTTCAAAGGTCACTGCACTGACTGTGCAGCCCAAACTACATGCCAACACTCAGGAAACATGAACAGGACAAGGACATTTCTGGGAAGCATTAAAATGATTAATCATTCATTCAGCAAGTATCTAATTCTTACTCTTTACTTAAAAATGTAGTATTACAGGGCATGGTGGCATACACACAGGAGCATCACAAGTTTCAGGCCAGCTGGGCAACTTAGCAAGATAATGCTTCAACATCAAATATGTAAGGGCTACAGATTTCTAGCCCTGGGTTCAATCCCTAATACTGGAGGCAGAACTATAGTGTACATCAACAAATATAAACATATAAAGAATAGAGAAAGTAACTATAGGCACGTAAGTATGGAAAAACAATTCCTACTGCAAAGGCATGCTGCTAAAATGACACCCAGGATTTGTATGCAGATTTATTTACAACAAGCACTGACTGGGAAAATTCCCAGGATATCAGGCCCTGATCTCTATCTAAAGCTTATATGGGATAAGCAAGCCAGGAAGTACAGAGGCACAATGACTTATCAGTTGGGGATTGGTTTATACAATGTACAAGAGTTTATACAATGAACATCATAGTGACCAGCTATGCATCCCAGTGACCAACCATTTCTAAACCAGAAGCAACCAGAACTACAACAGAAACTATTATTATCTGGGCAACTAAGTGAAGTAAACTGGCTGGAAGGTGGTATTTTCTGCTATACTACATTTGTATTTACTTATATTTTAAGAGCAAAATAATATAAATAATAAAATAAGGTATATCTAAATCTAAGCATTTTATTTTCTTTCCTAAGACATCTTTCAGCTGACCCCAAAAAGTACCTACCTAGTTCATGATCTTCCTCTAAAACAAGATGGCTGTCCTCAGAATTTATTTTCTCAGTAAAGAAGTTATTTGAGGGGGCCCGGCAAGATGGCTCAGTGGTCTAAAGTGCCTGCTTAGGAAAGCTTGGGTGGCTGCAGGGACCATGGTTCAATCCCCGGCACCACATGCTGTGCCAGCCCTGCCTGCAGGGCAGGCTAAGCTGGCCATAAAAATAAATAAATAAATAAACAAACAAGTAAAAGTTCTGAAACAAGAAAAAAATAAAATAAATTCTAAAAAAAAAGAAGTTATTTGAGCTAGATCCTAGTAGTTCTCTCTCCTCTGCTTCCATTCTACTTATCACCTGGCTCTGCTGGATATATTTCCTTACTATTCTTAAATCTGCTCTTTTCTATCTCATCTATCCACATCTGTTGTGTCCACATGAGCCACCACCATCTCACACTTGGACAAGTGTGAGATACTGGTCTCCTCCACTTCATTCTGCACCTTGAAGCATTTTCAGAAATTTAAATCTTATAGTGCCATTTCTTGCTCAAAACCCTTTAAAGGCCCCTCATTCATGTTAGAATAAAGGCAGAAACTTAACATTAAAAACCTGGAAAGGGTGCATCTACTTCTCCACCTCAAACCATGAGTTTTCTTCACCTACCTCCATGCTCAAGCCTTAAAGTCCCTCACTTTCACCCCTCTGTCCTTGCTCAGAGGACCCAGGAGCCTGCCAGTGTGTGTGTACACCAATCCACCCCTCCTCTCTTTGTGAAGGGAGCATCTCCTCCTTCAGATCACAGCCCAAGTATCATCTCTTGCATATGCCTTCATTTATGTGGTCATATTCACAGACACAAGTATTGTTCCATATCTACTCTTAACCTACAGTCTGAACTACAATTGACCATTCCATGTAACATTCTCTTGCCTCCCCAACACTGACTCCTCACAGGGAATCCACATACATGTCCCCTCCTTGATGTTAGCTGGCTCCACAAAAACATGCTCATATTCTAGTTAGCAGATCTTTGGGGCTATTTTAAGTTTATCTACAAGCCTTATTCTGATTGCTTCTTATATGAAAAAAATTAAAAACTCAAAATCTAATATAAACCTAAATATAATATAGGGGCTGGGGAGATAGCTCCATGGCACAAGTGCCTGCCTAGCAAGTGAAAGGTCATGAGTTCGAACCCCAGTCCTGCAAAAAAAAAAAAATAAATAAATATATATAATTCTAATATAAATCTAAAATAACAAGCTAAATTTGTTTGACTAGTTTTCATTACAAAATAATTAGCATTTTTAATACCTTGCAGTAAAGTCCCAAAGCAAAAACAAATCCATGTTTGACCTCTTCATCACCTTATCTCACAATATATCAATTCAATATACCAAAAAAAGTAAAGAAATTAAAATCTCTAGATACTTTAAAACAATTTTAGAAGTTCAGTGGAAAAGAAGAAACTGGGGCAACATTCCAATAAGAAACCTTCTTCCACCAGACAAAACAAGACAGACATCACCTACATGATTCTGGCAAGGTCAAGTCTCAGCCTTTAGGTCAGTTTTGTTAGTTTGTTGTTGTTGTTGTTTTGCAGGACCAGGGTTCAAATTCATGGCCTTGCACTTGGCAGGCAGGCACTTGTGCCATGGAGCTATCTCCCCAGCCCCTTCAAGTCTCAACCTTATTCATAAAACTCCTGGATAACATCCTTGGCCTAAGGAAATCCACGCTATTTCATAGTTATTATTTGAAAGCCTGACTATGGATATGGTTGCTTATGGGAACTGCCTATTGATGGTAAGCAGAGTTTACAACAGTGTTTCAACTACAGTAAGTTACAAAAACAGTAGGCTTTGTAACTCATGGAAAAATTTAAAATCCTGCAATAAACATAAGCTGAAGTGTCATAAATTATTAACAGTTTAGGAAAAGATAAACAGTTCTACAGAAATAACGAAAGTTAAAGGAAAAAAAGCTGGTTCAGGGCTGGGGAGATAGCTCAGTAGAATAAGTGTTCGCTTGACAAGCACAACGTTCTGAGTTCAATCCCCAGTACCACACAAAAACAAACAAACAAAGAAAAGTTGGTGCAGTGCTATGTCCCACAGATTCCACCCATTTGCATCACTTGCTTGGGTATCGTTATCAGGCCCCCAGCACCAGCATGGTGCAGCAAATCAAAATCAAAGAGGCCTTCCAGCAAGCCTTGGCTGGTGCAGGAGATTAACAAGTAATTGATTTCTCAGCCACATGATTTGAGTCTTAAAAAATGATCAAGCCTTTCTTTCATTCCCTGTCTAAAAAATATTCAGTGTGTTGTTCCTTGAAGTAGATGTGAGTGACTATCACGACGTCACTGCAGAATGCAAAGTTAAACACATGCCAATCTTCCAATTTTTTAAAAAGGGGAAAAAGTAAGGGAGTTTTCTGGTGCCAGTAAGGAAAAGCTTGAAGGCATCATTAATGAGTTACTCTAATTCTGTTTTCTGAAGAACATAACTACTTACTGGCTGTTTAAAACTTTTTATTTACAAACTATATGAAGTATGAAAACTACACCTAACTTACATTTGATTATAAATGACAATAAAATTTTAATTCTACCCTTTTAAAAAAGGAGTCCCAAAATGGCCAAATATCTTAGGATGAAAGTTCAATAATAAAGCTATAAGTCATGAACACACAGGCTTAAGTAAAGACTTTCTGAATAGAACCCTAATGCATAAGAAATAATACTGAGAATCAACAAATAGGATTAAATGAAGTTCCCACATAGCAAAGAAAACCATCAACTGAGTGAAGAGACAACATACAGAAGGGGGTAAAAGTTTGCCAGAAACTCCTCAGACAAAACATATAAAGAATTCAAAAAAATTATTCTCCCCCCAAAATAAAAGATCCTATCAAAAGACGGTGAGCAAAAAGACACTTCTCAGAAATACAAATAGGCAATAAATACATGGAAAAAAGTGCTCATCATTGCTGGCCATCAGAAAAATGCAAGTTAAAACTATGCAGCAATCCCTTCTTACTCCCAAAAAAATGGCTATTAAAAAAAAATCTAATAGGGGCCAGAGAGATGGTTCAGCAGTCTAAAGCACCTGCTTAGGAAAGCTTAGGCAACTGCAGGGACCTTGGTTTACCCCTGGCACCACATGCTGTGCCAGCCCACCCCCAGGGCAGGCTGAGCTTGCCATAAAATTGAAAAAAAAATTAATAATGTGCTGACAAGGATGTGGAGATTTAGGAGCCTTTCCTCATTGTTGGTAGGAAAATAAACTAGTACCACCACTACAGAAGTTAGTATAGAGATTTCTCACAAAACTGGGAGTAGAAATTCCATTTGACCCAGTTATGCGTCTTGTAGATATCTTTGCAGAAGAGTTCAGATCTTCCTATTACAGGCATTCATGCCCACCCATGTTTATAGCAGCACAATTAGATCTTGGAAACGGCACGTATGACAGCGGATGAATGAATAAGGAAAATGTGCTATATACACACAGAAGAGTACTACACTACCATAAAGAAAGGCAAATGTGAGGCATTCCTATTCAGATAGAAGCAACTTGAGAACACAGTATTAAGTGAAGTCAGGTACACAAGCTAACAGTATCACACAGGGCTGGGGAGATAGCTGAGTAGAATAAGTGCTTGCTTGGCAAGCACAAGGTCCTGAGTTCAATCTCCAGTACCAGCAAAATAAAAATAAAAATAAAAATAAAAATAATAAACAACAGTATCCCATGATTTGTCTTATATAAGAAATACAGTGTGGGAAACTTAGCAAGACTTTGTCTCAAAATAAAAAATAAAAAGGGTGGAGGATGTAGCACAGTATGGAAGCCGAGTTCCATCCTGATTGCCAAAAAAGTTCAATGATGTACAGCCAAACATCAGGCATATAATTCCATCTACTTAAAGGAGGCTGGGACAGAAAGAACACAGTTCAAGACCATCCTGGGGAATTTAGCAATACTCTAT
Organism: Myocastor coypus; assembly: GCA_004027025.1. Lineage (NCBI taxonomy): Eukaryota > Metazoa > Chordata > Mammalia > Rodentia > Myocastoridae > Myocastor > Myocastor coypus. Next base: position 5,441 of record PVJA010012029.1, read on the forward strand.
CTCAAAATAAAAAAGGGCTGGGAATATCCCACAGTGGTAGAATTCTTGCCTAGTGTGATCAAAGCCCTATTAAATTTAACAACAACAACAACATGGGGGCTTTTGGGTTAGCTCAGTGGTTTCAGCTCCTGCGCGGGCAGTCTCAGTCAGGCACAGGTAACAGCAGTCCGATCTCTACCTCTACCATTAAGGCAGCCTGAGCCAGCAAAAAAAAAAAAAAAAAAAAAAAAAAAAAAAAAATCAAAAAGTTCAATGGCTAGGGATATAGTTTAGTGGCAGAGTTCTTGTTTAGCATGCTTGAGGCTCTCTCTGGGTTCTATTCCCAGAACCCCAAACGGAATAAAAGTTTCAAGCCAGGTATGATGACACATGTCTATACACTTGGGAAGCTGAGACAAGAGGATCACAGGGTCAAAGCCAGCACGAACAACAGAGTGAAATTCTGTCTCAAAATAAATCAAAGGTCTGGGGATGAACTTCAGAAAACTTGACCTACCATGTACAAGTCCCTGAAAAAAATAAAAAGGTATTTTATTCCTGGATGTCACATTTTAATTTTTCAAAATACTAAAGGAATGAGACGTTCAAAAATATATTATTAAGCATAAAAGAAAAGGACAGGTAATGAAAGGGTATACACACTATCATCCACATATGGTTAAGTATGTGTACATACGTATTTCTGTGCCTGAGCCAATCATGCACGTATATATCATAATGTCATTAGTTATCACTGAAAAGTATGGAAATGAGAACATTCTGATTAATATTTCTGAGTTTTTCTGTAACAAATGTATGATTACTGGGCTGGCAAGATAGCTCAGCAGCCTAAAGCGCCTACTTAGGCAACTACAGGGACTGTGGTTCGATCCCTGGCCAGTCGCCCCTCCAGCCATAGCATAAATCAAGTTTAAATTTTTTTATTTTTATTTTTTAATTACTTTTAATAAGAAATATCAGCCGGGCGTGGTGGCTCACGCCTGTAATCCCAGCACTTGGGAGGCTGAGGCAGGAGGATTGGTGCGAGTTCGAGACCAGCCTGGGCTACAAAAGTGAGTGCAGGACCAGCCTCAACTGCATAGCGAGACCCTGTCTCAAAAAGACAAAAAAAAAAAAAAAAGAAATATCAATATGATAGTTTCACAACACATTTGTAGTACATTCACAATAACTGACACATTGCATATCGTCCTCATAATAGTAATACAGAGCACAGGGCGTGAGCATGCTACATTTTCTAATTGATGTTGGTAAGGACAGAGAGAAAAAAAGAAAGAAAATACTTCTCTTTGAACTGAGAGGAAGTAGATATATACATAGTCCAGTGTTCCATAATTGCAGTGGGTTACCGGTGAAACTGGCAATGTTGGAGGCTGTTGATTTAAGCCTCTTATAGCTCATAATACTAATCTAGTTCTGTGTTTTATGCCTCATAATTAAGCTTTTCCGCTGGGGGATCAAGGGCAAGTTAAAGCAAGACCTGTATAACAAAACATTCATCTTTTGTATTTTCCAAGGTCAAATCCCCTCAGGATTTGGAACCATGTACAGTGCTTTGTAGAACTGTTGTCAATGTCAGCCTTTGGGACAAGTCACAGTCATTGCTTGACCAGTTTGCTTTCTGGTGAAAGCCTGAGAGAATGTTTTTCTCTGGGTGACTCTCCTTAGACACATTATAGTTCATTTATCCCTTTCCTCTGAGGTCCCATAATCTCCTTAACCATAAAATTTGGGACACCTCTGAGTTATAGGATATTACAGCACAGGTTCTCTTATGTCCTGAGTCCTTACTGACCTTGAAGGGCTAGGGCCAAAATATTGGCTATCCTCATAGCCCTTCTTTTTCTCCAATTTTTGGTCTGTTAATTTACATTTTCAACCCTCCAGCAGAGAAGCTTCATGATACTATTACTCTATAACACAGGTATTTGAGCTTAACATCACTGGCTTTCTGAATATCAAACATCTTTGACTTAGCTTGAAATTGATATTTTCCGACAATCATTAAAATTCTAATAACTCTCTATAGAATGTGATAAAAGCAGTTATACATTTTTATGCAGACATTTAGAAATCCAAGGATGTACAAAATTGTAGCCTTGCTAGCCTATGGCATTTTGCCCATAAAAAAATGTTTAAAAAACCAAATGTACAATTATTTTTAGTATCAAACGAGTAAACAAAAAATCATTTTTTAAAACCTTCAATCCCAGAACCTGGGAGGCTATAAACAATATCACTATGAGTCCGATTTATGTAGTGAGACCTTGTACATCTTGTACTAAATACATAAAAAAGAAAATAAAATAAAACTTTTATTCCGAACCAAGTGAGGTCACACATGCTTGTAATCACAGCACTCAGTAGGTTGAGTCCAAAGGATCTCTGTGAGTTTGAGACTAGCCTGGGGGGGCGGGGAGAGTGAATACAAGGCCAACCCCAACTGCACAGGAAGACTGTCTCAAATAAATCAATAAATCAATAAATAAAACCATTATTCCACTAACCTATGAAAGTGAAGATTAGGATTTGAACAATTCTGCTTTCCCCTCATCTTTGTTTCTACATATAGTTAAAAAGAAAAAAGAAAATATATTTATTACAGAACTAAGGTCATTCTTTCAGTGCTTTGAGAATGATTGTGTGGGTAAAGGGGGCTGAAAGTAAACATAAACACTAATTACTTAAAGAATTATTACTGAAGGCAAGAATCTTTCTAGTGATTTATAATCTGTCAAATGACTTATACAGTCTCTCTCCATTTTTTAAAATTTTCTTCGTGTGGCTTGCTCAGCCTTCCCTGGCAGTAGGCAGCATGTTGTACAGGGACTCTAGCCATGGTCCCTGTGGTTTGCCTAAGCTTGCCTAAGCAGGCACTTCAGACCTTTGAGCTATCTTGCGGGCCCCAACATACTCACTGTTAAAGGAAGATTTAAAAATAATTAGGACAACCCAATTAAAACTTATAGAAAGGCCTTGAATTACATTCCTCCAAAGAAAATATCCAAATGACAAACAGAAATACTTAAAGAGATGCCCACTTCCATTACAGAAATGTAAAGGAAAGCTATAACAAAGCTACTTATTTCACATCCACCAGGATACAGGAACTTTGTATTATTTTGGCAACTTTTCTATAAATTTACAACTTCCAAAATAGAAGAGATATCCAACTGGAGGCCTAGAGCCCAATGTCTCATGCAAATCTATATTAAGGATTTACACTAGGAAGGCCCAAAGATCAGCTAAAAAGTTTGTACCAGAGAGGTGAAGGATCTATGCCAGCAGACTGAGGGAACTTCACTGGAGCCAGAAAGTGATACTCAAAGTTAAGGAACAGAGCTCCCATGAAGAGAACCATAACCATCCTCAGCAATAGTGAGGACCTGAGTTCTTCCAATGATGAAAGCAGCTAAATTCGTATCAGGAAAGCCATCATGACATTCTCTAGAAGAATCCACAGTGCATCTTTTCTTCTTCAGCTCTTTTTAATGTTGCTGACAACAATCTTCAGGTAAGCACCTCATTTATTCAGTTTAGCTAGGTGTTACAAATGGACCATTAGTTAATGTACCACAGTCAGAATTTTAACTATCAACCAGGTGATAGTTAAGTACCTTCTTTTCTCAGCAATAGAATCCCCTGGATAACCTAAATGACATTGGAGTCTGAGCTCTGTTCCCAATTCACAGAGGGAGAGGGGGAGGTAAAGCAAGAGGGGGAAGGGAGGGGGTGAGGCACAGAATAGGTGATTTTAAAAGAACAGAACAAGAGGGCCAATGAGATGGCTCAGTAGACTAAGCTCTGCTTAGGCAAGCGCAGGGACCAGGTTCCATTCCTGGATAGCCCTGCCCCCAGTGCTGAGCCAGCAACTGAGACAAGGCATGGTGGCACACACTTGTATTCCTAGCACTGGTGAGGCTGAAAGGAGGATCACTATGAGTCCAAGCTATATAGTGAGACCCTGTACCAAATACATAACATTGGAGTTTTTTGTTTCGTTTTGTGTTTGTTTGGTATGGGAATTGAACTCAGGACCTTGAGGTTGCCAGGCAGACACTGTGCCACTGAGCCATCTCCCCGGTCCCTGTACCAAATACACACACACACACACACACACACACACACACACACACACAAAGTTCCTTATTATAAACTATCTTACCTCACCAAAGGCATCCATACAGTGATGTACGAATAGACAATGAAATGTCTACTAGCTATCAATCAAAGAGATAAAGGCACTCTAGGTTAGTTGGGCAGAGAGAACAGTGAACATTGCAAGTGGCTCAGGACCATGGTCTGACATCTGGGTGCACCAGAAACCCAAAGAAGCAGCATATACTTAGAAGGGCAACAAAGTTAGACTGGCCTCCCCAAAACAATGAGGTAAGCTTCAGAAAGCCAGGACTCCTCCTCATTCTTGAAATACACTGTTCTTAACACTGGCCTCTGATCAACATAAAAATTTCCAAAACCTGTGGCCAGGCACAGTGGTACATGTCTATATTCCCAGCAGTCTGGGAGGCTGAGGGAGGAGCATCCCAAGTTTGAGAAATTTGAGGGTAGTCTGAGCAAATTAGTGACTTAGTATAGCCTTCTCTTGAAACGAAAGCTAAAAAGGCTGGAGATATAATACAGTTGATTATGAAGGACCAAGGTTCAAGTTCAGCCAAAATCCAAACAAAATAAAGCCATTGTCTAGGAGAGAGAATAAACAAAGGGGGAAAAAAAGTAAAAACAAAAAATTGCATCATGCTATGTTGTATGACCCTATTTATGTAAGGCTCTATTATACTCATTTTTATATAAGGATATACTTTTGAAGAGACCTGAGACAATGTTTAATGATAATTACCTACAGTATAGAATTTCCAATTGTTTCAACTTCTTTATAGTTTTCTGCATTCATTTTTAAGACTATTCCTGTACTCTTTTATTCCACTGTAATGAAAGTGAGACTGGCTGTAAGCTAATGATTAGCAATTAAAACCATCATTAAAGAATCTCCCCAGAAGCAAGTGTGACACAAAGCAGAAATGTGTTCAGTTCCTATGTTTGAAAAACATCAAAAGAAATATATATCCAATTTTTACCACCAATAATACTAGAATATAGGAGTCTTATTTTCCCATATTACATATTTGTTACCTTTGTACTTCTTAAACAAGCATGTATCATAATCAGAAAAAACTAAGAATGGCCACAGTAGCCCAAGGTGTGTGTGGTGTGTATAAATTTGAGGGGGAGGCAGTGACACACACACAACACCTGTAAACCCAGCACTCTTTGAGGCTGAAGAAAGAATATCGAAGGTTCAAACCCAGCCTGGGTAACTTAAAAATAAAAAAGGACTGGGAATGTAGCTTACTGAAAAGACTCTGGGTTCAATCCTAGTACAAGAAAAGAAAGCTTGGACTACAAGGGCAGGAAACTGGTCTGTCTTACTTAGCACTATATCCCTAGTGCCTTATACAGTGCCTGGAAATAATAATGAAATTGGGAAGTTGAAAAGAAGCTGTAAGAAATCAGGATTTTTAACACTATTTGTCCAGTTTTCTCATGCTCTAGAAAACAATGGCCACCTCAGTCTGGCACCAAGAAAGTCTGGACAGACACAAGATCTAACATGTTAGGCCCACTGCTGACCACAGCCTGGCTTATTCCATATACACAGATGCTCCTGTTGTTGCTCCACCCTTCCTATAAATTGAAGCTCTCCCATGCACTCTAGGGGACCAACTAGTTGTCTTTGTGGTTTGGTCTTTTTGCAAGGAAACCCCTTTTTCCATTTTTATGTGTTTTCGTGTGCTCTTGCTGGCAATCAAATGAACCAGATAGGTGGGGCCCAGCTCCAGGCCTCTGGCTGAGTTTCTGTTACCAAGAAGGGTTCAATCAGCATGTTAAAAGAAATAAAAGTGACTAAGTGGAAAAAAAAAAAAAAAAAAAAAAAGAACATTCTAAGGGCTCTGTGGGGAAGAAATCTTTTAGAAGTAAAAAAGAAATCAAAGGCAACTCCAAATTTTCTGAACTGGTCTGAATGGGGCCCCCAAGCTTCCTGCACATAATCATCTCATGCTACAAGTGAAAACTGCCACCTCACTACAGCCTAGTACTGAAAGTTCCAACAAAACCTGAATTTCAATGTATGTATGTATCTCTTGCTGTGATTTGGGCCCACAGCCTGGTGAAAGCTTGCACTGGTACTTCCCTGCAAGTGTTGGACTGGAATCATTTCTGTGGACAGGCCATAGATTCAATCTCTGGTCCCAGAGAGTGGAGACTCTGAGAGGACAGTGCTCTGATGGAGCCATCCAGGTATGATGCCCAGGACTTGTTTTTAGGAACTATAGGCCCAAAGTTAGACCAGTGATAGGTTCTATTCAGCAGGGTACTCCGAGGCCTTGTCCTCCTTTTCTTTGTCATTTGGGGCTTCCTGAGAGCCAATTCTGGGATCATGAACTATCTGTGGGAAATTTGGGTTCTCCATGCTTTGCGCTGTGGTACTAATTTGCAAAGAGATGTAAGAGGCACAGAGGACTGGAAGATGTCTGGAGATCTCTGGTGATTTATGTGAGAATGAAAAGCCACTAATTCTGTATCAGAGCTTCCAATAGGAATTTAGGTTACCTATGACTTAGAAAAAGATCTTTTGTTTTGGTTTTTATTGTGGTATGGCATAGCCTATGTAACTGAAATGCACTCTGATTTAGCACAACTCTGTTTTTTGGTTTTTTTTTTTGTTTTTTTTTTTTTTTTTTTTTTTTTTTTTTTTTTTTTTTTTTTTTTTTTTTTTTTTTTTTTTTTTTTTTTTTTTTTTTTTTTTTATCTGTTAACTTGGTTATTGGCTTAAACAAATCTGATAGCAGCTACCAAGTCCTATTGCAAATATATTTACATAATGATCCCAAAACTACAAAGACAGAGGACCAACACTCCTCCCACTCACTCCTCCTACTCCAGGTGGTCAGGGTCTTAACAGAGATGTCCATCACACTTTGGAAAAACACAACCCATCCTCGGGTAGAGAGCAATTCTGACAGCTCACCCAAGAGGAGTGCACAGTATAACGACCCTGCACATAAAGCACATCCCTTTGCTGTTCTGAGCTGTCCAAAACACTTTGCAGGCGCTGGTGGCTCACTTGTGATGCAGTGAAGGAAGCCTACACGCAGCACACTGACCAAGGATACTGCTGGGCATCAACCAGCTCCAGTCAGCAGATAAGCCTCTAGCTGGGGGCCTGGCGGGATGGCTCAGCGGTCTAAAGCGCCTGCTTGGGAAAGCTTGGGCGGCTTCAGGGACCTCGGTTCGATCCCCGGCACCACATGCTGTGCCAGTCCTGCCCTAGGGATGGGCTGAGCCAGCCATAAAAATGAGTGAATAAACAAATAAAGGTTATGAAACAAGAAAAAAAAAAAAGCCTCTAACTGGGCAAAATTCATTACAGTGAATTCACTTTTTCATTTTGCATGCTTAAATTATACATTTTGATTTGGTTGTTTCATTTGACTGGAAGCTTCTGGCTGTTTGGTTCTTTCTCCTGAGATAACTGGTTATTCAAAGTTACTTATTTCAGACAGCCCTTGCTAAAATGTAAGTATTACTTATCTTTCAAATTGTTCTGGAACTAAAAGTTAACACTATATAAAAATCTTGACTGTACAAGAATCCCATGCTGGGCCTGATGGTGCATACATGTAATCCCTGAACTCTGGGAGGCCAAAACCAGAGGATCACAAATTTGAGACCTTGGCAATATAGCAAGACTAATTTAAAAAGGGTTAGGAGCCGGGCGTGGTGGCGCACGCCTGTAATCCCAGCACTCGGGAGGCTGAGGCAGGAGGATCGGTGCGAGT
>PVJA010012029.1:13399-53139 GCA_004027025.1 Myocastor coypus
CCTTGCACTTGCCAGGCAGGCACTTGTGCCTCGGAGCTATCTCCCCAGCCCTCAATCCCACTTTAAAAAAAAAAAAATCAATGCACTCTGGTGGTTTTCACCTGTTTCAGTTTGTTATGAATTTCATTTATATTTAACTATTTATAAAGTTGATAAATTTGCATTAGCAAGTTGTTTTCTGACTTAAAATTATAACATGAGTAGATCAACAAATAGTTTACGTTGTACCTATACTGCTAACCAACCAGGATTATATTTTAGTATTATTTTTTTAGAATTTTTTATTTTATTTATTAATTTTTTTCTTGTTTCAGAACCTTTATTTGTTTATTCACTCATTTTTATGGCCGGCTCAGCCCGCCCCGAGGGCAGGGCTGGCACAGCATATGGTGCCGGGGATTGAACCGTGGTCCCTGAAGCTGCCCAAGCTTTCTCAAGCAGGGTCTTTAGACCACTGAGCCATCCCGCTGGCCCCATATTTTAGTATTTAATATCTAACATCTATTGTTTTCTGTATTTCTTTTTTTTTGTCTTTTTGAGACAGGGTCTCACTATGCAGTTGAGGCTGGCCTTGAGCTCACTTTTGTAGCCCAAGCTGGTCTCGAACTCGCACCAATCCTCCTGCCTCAGCCTCCCGAGTGCTGGGATTACAAGCGTGAGCCACCACGCCCAGCTCTGTTTTCTGTATTTCAATTATAGCAACTTTCAGGATTTTTCTTTGGGAAAATGAAAAACATCAACTATGCTTATCTACTATCTCAAATTTCATGGATAACCTAGAAATAAGTATTAACAAATAGGTAAATATACATGCAATGTTTATAAATGTGTATGATATAAAAACATCTGAGACAATTGTAAATAAGTTGATTAACCATTTAATAATTTGCTCCCAGTGTCATTCATGCAGCATGTTTGTTTATACTGACTATCCCAAGGCTCAGTCATGCAGGTATCATTTTAACTAGTCAATTTTCAGTTTCATGAGATATTTATGTCTGCTTTTTTAAACTTTATTTATTTATTTTTATATTATGGCAGGCTCAGCTTGCCCTGGGGGTGGGGCTGGCACATGTGGTACTGGGGATTTACCCAGCATCCCTGCGATTGCCTAAGTAAGTGTTTTACACCACTGAGCTGTCTCTCCAACCCTTAGTCTATTTTATATCAAATACTTTTTCCATATTTTTTTATTTAGAACATCATATATACCTTTAGATTTATTTCCAGTAAAATCTATTAAGTTCTGGTTATTTTCTTTTACTAATTTGTGATTATATGTGAAAAATAACCTATAGTTTTGTACTATAATCTATATAAACTTTTATAAATACATTAAATATAATTTTTATGCTTCTTCAGAACTCAGTGATATTCTTGTACAACACAAAACAGGCATGTTTGGGACTCTGAGACTTAAAGAAGTGCCAGAAGGTCTGCAAAAGAAAAAAAATGAGGAAAAGAAAGAAAGACAGACAGACAGACAGACCTAAGAGAAATGTTAGTAGATCAGAGAGGAAAGCTGATCGACTTCAACTTCGTTATGAAGTCAAAAAACGTCTGGCATCCAAAAAAATGAAAAACAAAAAAGATGTCACTGTCAACTCTTTATAGTACAGAACTTGAAAGAAAAAATAAATTTTAAAAATTCCAATAGTGGTCAATGATTCTAATAATTCTCTGTAGTGTTGACAGATAATAAGCTATCCTGTAATCAAAAAGCAAGGAAAACAAACATTACTGTATTAATGCACATTGAAGACCAAATAATATGGAACTCATGTTATTTATTTAAAACAAGGGGAACCAAAAAAGTCATTTATAACAGATTAATTCTACTATACCAAATAATGGAAAAAAATGCCAACCAGAATGTTCATCATCAACATATTCACTATTATGTTTAGTGACCAGACATTTTAATGGAATTATATACCACCCACAGGGGTGGCCAGATATCTCAACAGATTAAAGTGCCTGCTTAGGCAGAAACAAGGATCACGGTTCGATCCCTGGTGTGTAATGCTGTGCAGTGCTACCCCCATCCTTAGGGTATGCTGAGATGGTAACTGAGACTGGGCATGGTGGCATGAGCCTATAAGTAAGTCCTGTGTTTGGTAAGCTGAAAACAGGAGGATCACTAAGAGTCCGATCTGTATAGTGAGACCCTGCAGACCTTGCACTACATACATTAAAAAAAAAAATCCACAGAATAAAAGGTCAATTTGACAGTGTAAAGTGTGTTGTTAAAGGACACAATAATGCAAAAAGAATTTATTAAGAGACTAGACACTACTGTTCAGCTTGTAACATGTTGTGCCTCAAATGTTTTAAGATATACCATACACAGAAAAATTACTGAATAGGTTTGATTAAAGTATGACTTTTTAATCTTTCTCATTCATGTTATAAAAATTAATGGAAAATGCATATTTTGATCATTCTGTATTTAAATAAATAACTAGACTAGTAAGTGGTTAAAGTACTGAAGCATCATTTACTACGTATAAATTTAAGTATTTTTGCAGGACTGGGGATTTAACTCAGGACCCTGTGCTTGCCAGGCAGGCACTTATTCTACTGAGCTATCTTCCTGGCCCAATTCAAGTATTCTTGGCTCCTTTAAAAAAATCTATAAAAGATATATAAACAGATCTAATAAATGTGTTTCAAGGATGCTTTGAGATATACTACTGAGATAGCTGCTTTTTTTTTTTTTTTTTTTTTTTCTTCAATGGCTGGCTCAGCCTGCCCTGGGGGTGGGGATCAAAACCACAGGACTGTGGAAACCTAAGCTTGCCTAAGCAGGTGCTTTAGACCACTGAGCCATCTCGCCACCCTAGCTGCTCCTTTTTTTTAAAGTACTAAAGACTGGACTCGAGTTTGATTCCCAGTCCTTTTGTATTCTGAGACAGTCTCATTAATTAAATTATCTAGGCTGGACTTTAACTTACAATTCTCCCACCCCAGCCTCCAAGTGTGTTGGGATCACAAATATCATATAACAGAAATATATGATCTTCTAATAAGTTTGAGAGAAGCTACGCCAGAGGAACAATACATACTCAGAAATAAATACTTTAATCAAATTACGTCTTCATATCTAAGACAGGCCAATAATTTGGGGAGAAGAAGCTTTGAGCATTGACTCTTAGGATGACTAGCGGTCCTATCTGTTTGCCATTTTACAATATCTTAATGTCAATAATGTATATAAGAACAACTCATTTAATATTTAAAGTGTAGAAATAAAAAAAGAGACAGGCCAGGTGTGATAAATCTCAGTACTTGGGAAGCTGAGGCAATAGGATCACTGAGTTTAAGGCCAGCCTATACTACATAGCAAGAAATTGTCTATATTGTCTCAAAAAAGAAAAAAAAAAAAATCACGGAGGAAAGGAGAGAACTAACCAACCAACCAGTCATTTTCCAGAGAGACTAGTTTAGGAAACTATCCTGTTTTTCTGTAAGACCACTAATCAGGGCTACTTCAAACAGTTGATAGTTAGTTAGGAATTCACCTGGTCTGCTGACAAATGTGTTTGTGAGACCCAATGCCAAGTCATAACAGAGCTGAGAAATTCTGCCTGCTTCTCTGCAACCAGTAATGGGCTGCTGCTGTCTTTTTTCCTGTTGGTTCTTGTTTTGATTCTTTAAAATGTACGGATTTTAAACCTGACAAACCTAGAAACACAAATGTTGGACTTTTCACAGCCCAAATATATATTCTGTGTTTCTTTTCCTTTTTTTTGGCAGGACCAGGGTTCGAACTCAAGACCTTGCACTTGCCAGGCAGGCACTTGTGCCACAGAGCTATCTCCCGAGCCCCTTGTGTGCTTCTTTTCTTGATGTAGAGCTTATGTATATAAGTGGCATAGACATTTTATAAGTATAAATATGAGTATATAAATATCAATTAACAGAAAATATTTCAGGATCTACAAAGATGGTACTAAAGATGGGCTAGATACATCCGTAATCCCAGTACTCTGGGAGGGTGCAGCTAGAACCCAAGATCAAGCCCAGAGTAGAAAATTTAACCATTTAGTGAATCTTTTTCCAAATGAAAAAGGGCTAAGGATTTAAACTCGGTGTAAAGGCCCTGGATTCCATCCCCATAACTACAAAAAGAGAAAGAAAAAGTATTATACTGTATAAAATAATTTCTTATATTTTCTGTTGCTTTTGTTAGGTTTTTCATTGTTTGGATAAACTAAATCTTAAGAAACAGTATGTTTGTGCATCTGTTTTAAAAGTCTTTTAAATGATATTGTTTATAGCTCTAGTTATATTTACTATTTTTACCAGGATTTGCCTTATTTAAAATTTTAAAAGTGGATGGCAAAATGCTACCAGTCATGATTGTTGTCTAACATGCTGTAGTAACATCTACATTGACTTGCTAAGTTCTTAAATTCTGCTTGTAGTCATTTTAGACAGCATGGGTCCATGTCCCTGTAGTAAGTGGAAATTTTTCTTTATTTATCCTCAACTCAGAATGAATTTATAGCTAAATGTGGTGGCACATACCCATAATCAGGTTTGAGGCAGGAGGGCCAATTTGAATTTGAGGGCAGCCTAGGTTACACAGGAGTTGAAGACCAGCCTAAACTACACATGAGAACTTGTTCAATTAAAAATAAAACAACAAAACTTACAGTTAAAGATTTTGATGTAAGACTAGCTACTTTAATGAGATTTTCTCAGTTGTACTGTCTATAAACACTTTTTAAAAAAAATCTGGGGCCCGGCAGGATGGCTGAGTGGTCTAAAGTGCCTGCTTAGGAAAGCTTAGGCGGCTGCAGGAACCACGGTTTCATCCCCAACACCACATGCTGCACCAGCCCTGACCTCAGGGCAGGCTGAGCTGGCCATAAAAATAAAGAAACAAAAGTTCTGAAACAAGAAAATAAATAAATAAATAAATAAATAAAACCAATTTAAAGCTTACAATCCAAGGAGTTTCTATGTCCAGACAAAACAATGCCCACATCCCTTAAGAGGTACACTTTAATATGGGGATGGATGTAAGAAAAAAAAAAAACCTATAAAATAAGGGGGCAAGAATTTAGAATTTCAAACAATTTTCCTTTCCTCTTCAGGCTATGAAAATTTATACAACGTTCTTTATCAAAGAGATTAACACTATCAAGAAGTATTTCATGACCTAACAGTTTAAGAAAAATGAGCCTTATTCCTGTCAGAAAGGTAATCTGTTTTTGCCACACCACACTGCAAAGTTAGCTAATTACAGGATTAAAGTACACCCATCTGAGAATAAAAATTTAATAAAAATTAAAAAAAAAAAAGCTACAATACTGAGAGTTGATAAAGACTCTTCAAAGTACTTTGAATACTTTGCTTCAAAGTATTTAGCAATTTTAATGGCTCCTTTCATTTAAGGATCTCAAAACAAATGTTATTTGTTACTGAGAATTAAATTTGGTACACTGGCCAAATAAAGAAATATACCAATGGCTTAAAGGAATCTAATACTAATGTTCTGAAACCCAGCCCTTGACCTAAAAGTAAGTCACAAATAATTTTATGTAACGCTAGTGCAGCATAAGGAATACATATATTTAAAAGCCTGTGGCATTTTCTTGGTGACATAAGTACCTTTCATCGCTCCTGGAAAGTCTCCTCACCCACACCTGAGTGTATGCTAATAAGGCAGCAACCTGGAACCTCAGGGAACTGCAGGATGGGGCCAAACCTAGCCCCATGCTCACATGGCTTGGCTGTTCCCAGAACTGAGGTATCAGGGGGTTCAACTAGAGCTTCTGCAATGAGATCAGGGAGGAAACACAGCACTCACCCTGGGGCCTGGCCCTTCATATCTCTTCCCTGGGTATTCCTAATCTGTAACCTCAATAATAAACCCATACACAGTAAGGTACTTTCCAGAGCTCTGCATGTTCCTCCAGGCAACCAACAACTTGAGAGGTTCATTGAGACCTGAGTAGCAGCCACATAGTCCAGCAGTAGAGATAGCCAGGGACCTGGACTGCATCAAAGAGGGCTACTCTGCAGGACCAAGACCAACTATGGGGGACAGCATCAAGCTGGAAAAAATCAGTACATACTCGTTATCAGATAATTGTCACAATGTAGAAAAACTCAGCAGTAATTCTTAATGCATGCTGATAAGATTTGAAGACATAAAGAGATTTATTTATACAATCTCCTAGTTTTTATACAATCTCCTAGTTTATCTTTTTTTTGTCTTTTTGAGACAGGGTCTCGCTATGCAGTTGAGGCTGGCCTTGAGCTCACTTTTGTAGCCCAGGCTGGTCTCGAACTCGCACCAATCCTCCTGCCTCAGCTTCCCAAGTGCTGGGATTACAGGTGTGAGCCACCACGCCCGGCTCCTAGTTTATCTTGATGAACATATAAAAATAGAAAACTCAACAATATAAGCAATGCTGTTGGAATACTACTTGCTACTAAAGGAAACTTGCATTAACATAATGCCACATATGTGCCAAAGCTTAGCATACATTATGTGTACTACATAAAAGTCACAGACATTGTTTCCAAAAGAAAATTAAATTCATATTTCCCATTACATACAACAAGTAGCAGACTTAGAAATTAAACATACTTTCACTACAAAAATCCTGTTATCTTACACATTACAGCAACATCGACTTTTTATTATATAAAAATAACAATAAAATCATACTCAAGAAATTATTGGGGGCTGAGGAGATAGCTCAGTAGAATAAGCACTTGCCTGGCAAGCACAAAGCCTGAGCTCAATCCCCGGTTCCAAAAAAAAAAAAAAAAAAAAAGAAAGAAATTATTAAATAAATGTCCCAAAGTATGTCTCTGAAAAACTAATCATGATAAACTGTCAAATATTATATAAATAAAATGAAATTCTATGTACTAAGCTAGTATTCTAGTTTCATAGTTTTTTAAAATTCATTTTAATTGGCAAACTACACATATTAACAGTATGTGATTTTAATGTCTTTTACTACCTATTAGTTTTACAATTCTGGGTTTTTTAATGTGATATTTTCATGCAAGTATAACATTTTGATCATGGTCCATGTCCCTACTACCCTCCCTTCTAACTCATCTCTTCTTTCCTGTTATTACTTTCCTCTAGTTTAATAAAATATTAGTCTCTCTAAATGTCATGGTAGCACATGCCTATAATCCCAGCACTCTGGAAGATGAAGGCAGACATCCCATGAATTCAAAACTAGCATGGGCAACTCAGTGAGAACCTATCTCTTTTGGTACTCAGGACCTTGTGCTTGCCAGACAGGCATTTGTGATACTGAGCTATATCCCCAGTTCTTTTATCTTTTTTTGTTTTGTTTTGTTTTATTTTGCCTTTGTTGTTTGTTTTTAGACTCTATCTCAAAACAAAAACAGAAGGTTGGAGATGTAGCTCTGCCTAAAGCCCCTGGGTTTAATCCTCAGTGCGAGAAAAAGTCTTCCCTCTACTTTATGACTTTTTTGTAAAATTCACATAGTAAGGAAAATAAGTCTGGCTTATTTCCTTCAACATGGTGATCCCCAATTCCATCTATTTTCATACAAAGGATAGAATTTCATCTTCTTTACAGCTGAATAGTACTCCAATGAGACTAGGTGTGGTGGGCATGTATATGCCTTTAATTTCAGCACTCAGGCAGCTGAGGCAAGAGGATCACACTGAGTTAAAAGTCAGTATGTGCTACAAAGTGAGCTAAAGGCCAGCCTGGATTACAAATCTAGAACCCTGCCTAAAAAGGAAGGATGAAAGGAAAGATGGAAGGAAAACAAAAAATGTGTATATATACCAGATGTGTATATATACCAGATTTTCTTTACTGATCTATCTGTTGATGGGCATCTACCTTGGTTTCACTTCTTATTTTTAATTTTTAAATTTTATTTATTTATTTTTCTCTTGTTTCAGAACCTTTGTTTGTTTATTCACTCATTTTTATGGCCGGCTCAGCCCGCCCCGAGGGCAGGGCTGGCACAGCATATGGTGCCGGGGATTGAACTGTGGTCTCTGAAGACGCCCAAGCTTTCCCAAGGAGGCGCTTTAGACCACTGAACCATCCCGCCGGCCCAAAACAGTTCTTTTTTTTTTTTTTTTTTTTGAGACAGGGTCTCACTATGTAGCTCAGGCTGGCCTTGAGCTCACTTTTGTAGCCCAGGCTGGTCTCGAACTCGCACCGATCCTCCTGCTTCAGCCACCCGAGTGCTGGGATTACAGGCGTGCGCCACCACGCCCGGCTTTGGTTTCACTTCTTAGCCATTGTGAATTATGCCACAGTGAACAAAGGTACGCAGGTGTCATAACAACATACTGACTATAAATTCCTTTGGCCAAATACCAGTGGTATAGTTGGTTCAAATGGAACTCTAGTTGTGGAGGTAATCTCCATACCATAGTGGCTATACTTTTTCTCCACATATTTGCTGGCATTTTATGCTTTTTGTATTCTTGGTGATAGCATTCTGACCAAGGCAAGCTAGAATCTCAATGTAGTTTTGGTGTGCACTTCCTTACTTTATACATTTTGTAAGAACTACCTTTTTAGCCCTGTATATTCTTGCTGGGTGGTACACATTTCATTTTCTACCTTACCTAGTCATGAGGGAACTAAAGTCAATAAGACTTTCATTATTTTCTCTCATCATTATTAATATCAGCACTAGGTAAAGAGGTCACTAGAGATCAAAAACCCTTAAAAGCCAACAGAGATTTAAGACAGCATATAGGTTAAACTTTTACAGGAATATGATCCAGAATATTGTCAAAAGACAACATTCAGCCTACACTTGAAAACCCCACCTCTGTATTTAGGACAGGGTCTACAGGGTCTATAGGGTTTTACTACATAAATCAGACTCATATTGATTTCCCTATTTTCAGCTTCCCAAGTGCTGGGATTACAGGTGTGTACCACCACGCCCAGTCTCAAATGCTGTCTCATCTTGCCCTATGGGCAGGGCCGGCACAGGCATAGCAAGCCAGGATTGAACCCTGGCCACTGTGCTAGCTGAGTATTTCTTCTTTGTTTTTTGTTTGTTTGTTTGTTTGTGGAACCAGGGATCGAAATCAGAACATTGCACTTGCCAGGCAGGAATTTGTGCCCCTGAGCTATCTATCTCCCCAGCCTTATGAGTATTTCTGATGGCAGAACTCCCCCGACAAGTTACAGTTTATAATCCTGGATAATCCCAGTGACACTCATGCTGTTAGGCAGATCTCAGTTCAAGAAAGAGCTTCGTCCCACAGTGGGAAAACACCTACCTGTGGAGTAGCAGACATGGCCACTCCTTACTCAAGTCAACTCTTCAAGTTAGGTTCCTGAGGCTTATCTTCCATTTTTCCTCATTAGACATGGGGCCCACAGTTTTCACCTTCCTATTTGGATTTCATTCATCTGAACAACTCAGATGATCACTGTCCAATGAAAGTTCTTAATAGTCCAGATAGTACCTCAGCTACAAGAACACAGGAACTAATACATTTCTTATCCAACCAACACTGTGCAGCTATAAATATTCATCAAGGTAAGCCTCTTTCATAACCACATCATACAAGTTGTTATGGTTTATGCCTAGTTGTCCCCCCAAAGCCTCATGGAGTCATGGGCGGGGACTTCTAGAGTTTGAGACTTAAATGATGAACCACTGGTATTATGTGTTTCACTACTGTTGGGATTATGGTCTGAGTAGTACTGAGATTATGGATGTGGCCTAAGGCTGATAGGCTAAGGCAGAGAGCCTGATATAATAAAAAGAGAGACAGAGAAACAGACTCAAGCTGTTGCTCTCTGTTCCCTTGGTAGTTCCTTTGCTTCTGTTGCCACTGTTGCTGTTCCACCGCCATGAACTGCTGCTCTCTGCCATGTGCCACTCAGCCTTGGAGCCGGCTGAATACAGACTGAAACCTCCAGTAACTATGAGCTAAATAAACCTTTTCTTCCTTCATTTTGAGTGTCGGGTATTTGTTTCAGCAACAAGCAAAAAGAAACTAAGACACAAGTCAATTTAGACTATGGTACAAATTGAAAATATATAATTCTTTGTTATGGCTTGTGTCCAGCTGTTCCTTCCCAGCATCATGTGGTCATAGGTGAGGCTTTTTTAGAGGCGGTTAGATCTATAGTGTGCAATGCTATAAATGATTCATGGTGCAAGGGTACTAGGATTAAAGGTATAATCATCACCAGCCCTTAGGGTAAGGGGATAAGATATAAGGGTCAGAAAGAGCAATAGCTATCCCTTGTTGCTTCACTAACTTCAGCCCACTAAACTTCTCCTCTGCAAACACCCTATCATGGAGCCAGCCAATTACAGGCTAAAATTTCCACAAACTATGAACTAAGTGAACCTTTCCCCTTTTAACTGTAGGTGTCAGCTATTTTGTCTCAGCAACAAGAAAAGTAATCACGATGCTCCAAGACTAGGGTGTGGCTCAAGAGTAGAAGACATGACTACTACAGGCAAGACACTGGGATCCATCCCCAGCAGCACAGAATAGCAGGACTCTTCCATTTCTATTATATCTTAACACTTTAATATCTACATCACCCTAAAGCCACCTGATTGTCTTTCATGCTACATTATTGGGCTTCCCAGTTTTAGTATTATTTATCAACTTTTGTAAATTTCTTATTCTACCATTATTCAAGACCCATACAGCTTGACAACAGTAGAATTTATAATCTTGTATAATTACAACTAAAGCATGCCAAAACAAATAAGCAAATGACTAGCTAGAAAAGAATATTGCAATACACATAGCAATATGCTAATTCCTATAAACTCAGAAGAAATAATCAATTGATTCCTCAATGAAAAAAAAGAAATAGTGTAATAACCAGTTATTGGTCTGGGGAGATAGCTCAGTGATCTAAGCATTTGCCTGGCAAGCACAAGGACCTAGGTTTGATCCCCAGTAATGCATGCTGTGCCAGCCTTGGCACTCCAGGCATGCCATGGCATTCCCCAAAAACAGGCATGGTGGTGCACAAAGGTACGGCCAGTGCTGAAGAGGCTGAGACAGGAGGATCACTACTAGTCCAAGCTGCAGAGTGAGACCCTGCACCCAAAAAAAATTAATTAAAGATAAAAAAAATAAAAACCAATGAGTTATCAGAAAAGGAAAAGACACTGTACTTTTTTTTTTACCCCCTAAGAATTAGGGCCTCAACCCAAGGTTTCACATATGCTGAGGTAAATGCTCTACCACTCAGCTACATAATACTCTCAGCCCTTTTTTTCTTTGCTTTGCTTTGCTTTGTTTTTCTGATTTTGTTTTTGAGACAAAGCCTCAGTTAAATTCTTGGGGGGTGGGGACTTGAATTTGTAATCCTGCTACAGTCTCCCAAGCAGCTGGAGTTAAAAACATACAGTAACAAATGACTGTTACACAGATAAAAAGATTTTTAACCTCACTTATAAGATCCTAACAATGCAAATTAAATCTACAATGTGATTTCGTCTTTTGCCGGTCAGGATAACAAATCCAAATGTTTGGTATCATACCTAATTTGTAAGGCTAATGGGGAAATAAGGACTCTCAAAGATTGTTGATTATAAAATGATTCCATTTGTTTAGAGAATAATTTGAAAATATATATACAAATATAATCACAATGATTTTTTCTTTGGAGCTTAGCTGTTCACTGAAGCATTTCTAGTAGAAGTGCTAATGATATTTCAGAATCAATGGGAATACCTCCCACAAATTTGTTTCAACAAGTTCCACAGGTGATATTTATACACAGTTCACAGAGCACTGTTAAGGAGACTCCTGGGAATTCTTCCCATTTAAAATGGCAAAGCTTTCTAGTAAAAACTATCTTGCTCTTGTGCTAATAGAGTAAAAACCATTCTACAAAGAAAAGGTGACATAAGAGACTGAAAGGCCAACACACAAAGGCAAACACAAATAAGGGGTGACTAATCTGCACCCTAAATATTGAGGAGCCAGTGAATTAGCTCTGAGTGAACCATCTGTTGACTTATGTTTATAGGAAACAATTGAGTCTGTATAGTTTTAGTCCCATTAGAGCTTTTACCACTGTGATTTACAAGTGAATGTACCCCAAGTAGTAGCCTTCCTGTTTATGGAAATAAGGAAACCTGGCAGACTGGATAATCATGTAAGTAAGGACTAAAACATTACGTAGCCATAAAAACGTCAAGTTTACAAAATATGTTATGAGGAGAAACAAGGTGCAGAACTGAACAGTGAGCCTCTAAGTTTTTTTAAAGGTGGGATCTGGAAGACACAAAAAATGATAAAAATGGTTGCTTATAAGGATGCAGCTGGGAATAAGAGATTAAAGGGAGATTTGTTTGTTTTTTTTTTAGCTGAATCAGTATTTGCATATTCCTATTCAAAATAAAGTTTGAAATAAAAATTTTTCAAAACCACTTTTCATACTTTATGAAGTATGATAAAAGCACAACAAATGTTTTCAAATTTTACTATAGTAAAAGACACTGCCATGAATTTCCCTCCAAATACCCTTTCAATACACTTATCCCATTATTCTTGCCATTGTCTGACAGAAGTCTAGAAGTCTCTTTTGTGAATCCAAATCTGATTTTAAGGTTTACCTTTTATGGTCATTTACCCTTTGGGGAAAAGGCAGCAGCTACATGGTGCTAGATCCCGGGAAGAAGGTGGATGAGGATACATTACTTTTTTTTTTTTTTTTTTTTTTTCTTTTCTTTTTGAGGCAGGGTCTTGCTATGCAGTTCAGGCTGGCCTTGGGCTCACTTTTGTAGCCCAGGCTGGTCTCAAACTCACACCAATCCTCCTGCTTCAGCCTCCCAAGTACTGGGATTACAGGGACGCACCACTACACTACACCCACCTACGTTACTTTTATTTCACAGAAATTACTGCTTGATCAACGAGGGGCGCTCTTTTAAGTTTATTACACTAAAAGACACTCTGCCCTTACTCCTGCTTAAAACACTCCCCTCACTTTGAACATATTATCCCTTCATTCTTGGCAATGTCTTTTACTGTAATATTTTTAATATCATATGTGTAAAAAAAGTTTGAGTGAGTCAAAGCTGAGTTATGCAAAGCTCTATAATATTGCTTGAATACTAGCACCTAACAGAACCTTGCTGCTAGAAGATGCTTAAATATCTCCTTACTTGAATTGCTGTGGCATCAATCCTACAAAGCAGCACTTACGATAACAATCAAAAGATTAAAAAAAATTAATTCTCCACAATCACAACTTATCACATAAACTATTTTTTCCATATTCTCCATAATGCCTGAGTACTGTCCTGTCAACAAGGAACAATAAGCACAAAACACTCCATATGCCCATACTACATGAGATAATCAGTACTAATTGGGACCATTAATAAATCATAGCTTCAAACTGCTACTTCATTTCTACTAGAATTTAAACTTAATTAGGAGAAACACTTATCCTCTTTTATCTTAAATACCTACAACAGAGCCAACACATATTTAAGTATTCAATAAATATCTTTTAAATGGGAAAAAAAAGATTTTACATAAAGTCCTAGATAAAGCTACATCTCACCACAACTGGTCTACTATGGCTATTTTTAAGCTTATCTGGCTGAGGATGCTAAACAGACCAAATATTTTTAGTCAAAAATCACAGAAGAGCTGGGCCTGGTGGTGCACACCTATAATCCCAGCACTTGGGAAGCTGAGACAGAAGGATCAGTGTGATTAGCCTGGGCTACAAAAATGAGCTCAAGGCTAGCCTGAACTGCAAAACAAGATTCTGTCTCAAAAAGACAAATAATAAATAAATAAACAAACAAACAAATAAATAAATAAATAAATAAAATCCAAGAGAGGAAGTTCTCACAAGCCCCTCTGACAGGCCCATTAAAGTGTCTTTCATTCCTATAACTAGGAAGACAAATTAGCTAATAGCCAATTGGTCCCTAACCAATCCTCATTTTTCTTCTTTTTCATAATTGCTAAGCCAGTTTAAAAACCCTGGGGCTGGTGAGATGGCTCAGCAGTCTAAAGTGCCTGCTTAAGCAAGCTTAGGCAACTGCAGGGACCATGGTTCAATCCCCCACACCACATGCTGCACCAGCCCCACCCCCCCTGGGCAGGCTGAGCCGGCCATAACAAAAAAAATAAAAATAAAAACTCTAAAAGCATGAAACAAAAATTTAGGAACACTCAGTGGCTGATATCACCCTCAAAGTACATTTCCCAATAATACTTTATGGGACAGTTAAGCTGTATGCTAGTAATGTTACTCAAACATCCTAAATTTCTCCTATCAAGAGCATTTATCTAGAGTTACAGATTTTTATCTAAGTATCCAATCTTAATAGGATTTAGAAAACACTTTGCTTTTGGAACTACACTTTTATCTCCAACCAGACTTTTATCTCCACTGCCTCACTAATGTTACTCTTATCAAGGTTAACACATTGCTAATAAGATGGTTAACTCTCAGTGCACCTGACATCACTAGCAATTGACTAACAAACTGGCTTCACCTGGTTTTCACCTACCAAGTGTCCTCACCTCCCTGATCCCCAAGATCAGAATAACTAAGTTCTGCAACCACTTTTCCCTTCCATCTCTGCTCCCCCTATTGTCAGTAACACTCAGTGGTTTCTCTTCAGCAGATCCTTCCCTCTTCAATTACAGGCTCATAAAACCAAATAAATGCCCACACAATAGCTTCTTTCAATGGATATCTAATTCAGTTCCAAAACTGAGTTCCTGTTCTGTCCCATCACCTTGTTTCTCTTTGAATCTTTCTCATTGCAATAAATGGAAATTATATTATTCTAAGAAGTCAGTGTAAAATCTTTTGAGTTGACTTTAAATTCTTTCTTTCATAGAAGATACCCAAACTACCAAAACTTGCTGACTCTACTGTTAAAATATAGCCAGAATCACATTATGCATCACTACTGTCTCCGCTATCCTCTAGCACACATTCATCTTCTTTCACTTTCCTTTCCGTTTTTTTTTTTTTTTCTTTGGTAGTAACAGGTATCAAACTAAGGATTTTGTGCTTGCCAGACAAGCACTTATTCCACTGAGCTATCTCCCTGGTAGCCCCTCTCACTTTGAATGTTTGAATCGCAGTGACACTTCATGTGTGATCTGTCTGCTTTGCACCACCCAACCAACCACCACTCTATTGTTAACACAGAGCTCTCAGGAGCAATCACCTATTGTCCAAGCCGTGAGACTTTTCCTTTCCCTCAGCATTAGACTAAAGGTCCTACAAAGAGCAGGCAGCCTAAGTACCATCAAGGAGCTTACAGAAAACAGGTCCCAAGCCAGGCATGGTAGCCCATGCCTGTAATCCCAGCACTTGGGAGGCTGAGCCAGGAGGATGGGTGTAAGTTGGAGACCAGTCTGGACTACAGAAGTGCACTCAAGGTCAGCCTGAACTGCACACTGAAATCCTGTCTCAAAAAGACAAAAGAAAAAAAAAGAAAACAGGTCCCACCCAAGGCTTACAACCCCAAAGAAAAGAAAGAAGGGTGATTAATGGCCATGGCAGGCCCATGCTATCAAAGGGTTACAGAAATAAAAACTGAGATTCTGAGTTAAACAAATAGGTATGCCTCAAACCTACAAAGAAGGAAAACTATTTATATTGGTCTTGCATACAAATTTCTCATTTGATTCTTGACAGTACCTTAAACTGGAAAAACAAATAACAATTTGCTCATTTTAGAAATGAGAAAATGAATATGCACTATAATTCTCAAGAGCCATTAATGGCAATAATGTCAAAACTGAGACTGCAGTCTCTTAATTTTTTAACTCAAATTCCATATTATCATACCTCCTCTTATAAATGATATTGTACCAAACCATAAAATTGTAAATATATGTTATGTGGCAGATACTAACTTGCCCCAAACCATCTATGCAACATGGGAACAAAGTTCACTGGAGTTACATTCAACTTGAAGAATAAAACATTACTGTTTCCTGTTACTTCTGAGTCTAATGCCAGTGGCGGTGAACCTACGGCACCCATATTGCAGTGGACTGTGCGTTTCATTGCAAGTTCTAAAAGATTATCCCTCACTGGTCTAACCTCATGCCCAATAACATTCAGGAATGTTCACAAGTAGCCTGTTATATACAAGAAGTTCTTATTTAGCCACTATAATTGTTACAAGAGAAATTGAGAAAAATGAAAATGGAACATGCGGAGGACCACCTGGACAACTCTCCTTGAAAAAAAAAAAAAAGCAATTATCTCTATTTTAGCTAAACCTGACCCTATTTCCACATATTGATATATAGAGCTAGCTAGGACTTTTGTTTATACCCTCAATTGGCTTTAAACAATACAAATCGGTCTAGGACAGTGGTTCTCAACCTTTCTAATGCCATGACCCTGCAAAACAGTTCCTCATGTTGCGGTGACCCCAAACCAATAATAATTTTGGTGGCTACTTCAAAACTGTAATTCCAAATAAATAACATTTTCCAATGGCTTTAGGCGACCCCTGTGGTTTGGTCATTCGACCCCTGCCGGGGTCGTGACCCTCAGGTTGAGAACCGCTGGACTAGGAAATGCTAAAGTGTCATTAAAGTCAGGCTATGGTTTCCAAAAAGGGAGAGAAAACCACACTACACCCTATTGGCCAGGATGGCACCTCAAAAAGATGCCCTAACATCTCAGGGTAAAGCTCCAACAACCAACACATTAGACACTGTTAGGGTTTATGTCTAGTTGTCCCCCCAAAGCCTCATGTAGTCATTGGGCGGGAACTTCTAGAGTTTGAGACTTGATCCATGATCCCTGGGATTATGGGCTTTAGTACTGATGGGATTATCGGTCTGAGTAAGGCTGAGACTATGGGTGTGGTCTAGGGCGGATATCCTAAGGCGGAGAGCCTGATAGGAATATAAAGAGAGACAGAGAGCCAGACTAGAGCTGTTGCTCTCTGCTGCCCTGTTTGGTTGGCTACTTCTGCCACCATTTTGTTGCTGTTACGCCACCACGAACTGGATGCTCTCTGCTCTGTTCCACTCAGCCTTGGGCCAGCCAAATATGGACAGAAACCTCCACAAACTGTGAGCTAAATAAACCTTTCCTTCCTTCATCTTGAGTATCTGATATTTGTCCCAGCAACGAGTAAAAAGTAACTAAGACAGACACTGACTGGAATTATATTATGCAGATTATTTTTTTTCTGTATCTCTGCATATTGCAGAGGTGATTTCAGGCCTCCTACCCCTAGCTAGCTCCCTGGCTCATGTACTTCCTACTATTCTCACAGTCACTCATCCCTGGTCACTGCCCCTCTTCACAGATTAATAAAATATAGGATCTGTCCTGGGTTGAGACCTTTGATCTTGTTATCCACCTTTCTAGCTGGACTCAGGACCCCCTTGGTTCCCCATAACTACAAATATGCCTAGTGTCTTTATTCTTTTTTTTTTTTTTTTCTTGTTTCAGAACTTTTGTTTTGTTTGTTTATTTATTTTTATGGCTGGCTCAGCCTGCCCTGAGGGCAGGGCTGGCACAGCATGTGGTGCTGGGGATCAAACCATGGTCCCTGCAGCCACCTAAGCTTTCCTAAGCAGGCGCTTTAGACCACTGAGCCATCCTGCCGGGCCCCAGTGTCTTTATTCTTACCACGTGTCACAGTGTAAGTGGTAGACTGTTATTAACTTGCTAGAACTCCAATAACTTTTCCAAGGGCTTACAAATACAAATTTCCATGGGGGCCAGGAAGATAGCTCAGTAGAATAAGCATTTGCCTTGCAAGTGCAAGGTCCTGAGTTCAATCCCCAGTACCACAAAAAACAAAACAAAAACTTCCCAAACTGAGAACAAATGAATGAAAGAAAAATGAATTCTAGATAGAGAAAGTGTCATGATTACATTATTACATTATTATTTGTACTGCTCTGAGTGCCTAAGTGATATGACTCTGCAAAAGAAAAAAGACCTACCTCCATAAAATCCCAGTATAGTCTTCTTTTCTTTGCATAGATGAGAAGAAAAGAGTTGTAATCCAAAATGGTTCCCAAAAAGTTCTTCTTAAAAAAGACATAGAAATAGAAGATCCTTATGAAAAGAGATCCAATCTGGGAGGGTGGATACCGTGTCTTCGAAATCCTGTGACCAGTTGTTCACCAAGCATCAGCATCTGCAGAAAGTGCTGATCATGAGTACCTCTTCCTCAATGGGTAACACCAGCTGGGATGGAAGAACAAGACAAAAGGAAAAAAATGCTGCTGAGTATTGAATACAAGTAACTTGGCTGATAGACATTACCCATTCTCAGGCTCCAAGCTTTTTTGAGTTAACATTAATATACATCAGAAGACCACACTGAGGTAATGTGTGTGCCAACCTCAGTTGGCACTGGGTTTTGCTTTTTTTTTTTTTTTTTTTCTTGTTTCAGAACTTTTGTTTTTTTATTTATTTATTTTTATGGCCAGCTCAGCCTGCCCTCAGGGCAGGGCTGGTGCAGCATGTGGTGCCGGGGATCAAATCAAGGTCCCTGCAGCTGCCTAAGCTTTCCTAAGCAGGCGCTTTAGACCACTGAGCCATCCTGCCAGGCCCCGGCACTAGGGTTTTAAATGAGGTATGCTTCAGTGAGCAATCCCAGCCTGATTACCAATAGCTAAGCCAAATAGTAATGATGCAAAAAAATCAGCTTTTCTACAGCAAGATAATGATATCACAGAAACACAGATCAAACATAGTCAGTGGTACCAAACCTATGGCACATGTGCAGCAGCAAGCATGAACAGCCTTCTCTATCAGCGCTTTTCAGAACAGCCAAATCCCTTTACAAAGGATTGCAGTAACATCAAATAAGAGTTGTGATTTCTAAAGCAGTCTAAAAAGACAAAGCAATCTGGCATTTCATAAAATAAGTATTATATAACTGCTAATGTAAACTCTGACAGCAGAAAACAGATTATGCAAAACTGCATATGTAGGTCTAGCAGAGAAACTAAAAGTTAATGTGGAAGCTGAGGGACCTTCAAGTTAATTTGATAAGGGCCACTGAGATAGCTCAGGGGACTAAGTACCTGCTTAGGCAAGCACAGGGACTGGGGTTTGATCCCTAGTACCACATGCCATGTGGGCCCCACCCCCCAGGCGTGCTGTGCTGGCTACCAAGTCCAGGTGTAGTGGTGTACACCTGTAATTCCAGCCCTGGGGGGACTGAAAACAGGAGGATCACTACTAGTATGAGTTGTGTAGTGAGACCCTATACCAAACACATGCGCTAAAAAAATTGTTCACTTCAAGTTAATTTGACATAGGGTAGTTTTGTGAATCCCTGTTAACAAGTTATAGAACTAGGGCCAGCCAAATAGCTCTGCGGATTAAAGCACCTGCAAGCAGGCTAAAGGGCCCCAGGACCCCACCTCCAGGGCAAGCTGAAAGGCAATTGAGACTGCGTGTGGCGGTGCAAGCCTGTAATTCCAGCTCTTGGTGATGCAGGAAGAAAAAACTGATCTGGGGTGCATGACCTCTAATAAGGAACCTCCAAGTGATATAGGGAAACTGATCCCCAACCTAAAAAGTACCTGGGAGGAGTTTGTGTTCTCTAAAACTGAAGAATGAATTTTAAGAACAAACGGAGGTAATGAGAAGAATATATTTATTGAGGGAAAGAAAGCTCCTGTCTGAGGGACAGGAGGGGGGGTCCCGAGTGGGTGTCCCCCCACTGTCTCTTCCAGGGACTTTTATAGAGAAGACATAGGAACTAGCTTAGGTGGGTATGAGGTGGGACAAAGACTATGACCAACCAATGAGATTACAAGCACCACTGCTCAGGTAAAATTGATTAACATCGGGATCCAACGGGAAGGCAAGTCACGTAGCAAGCGGACAAGAATGCCACCTACTGAGCATGGGCTCGTGACTCTTTCCAGAATCTTTTAAGGTGATGGATACCTACTCAGAGTATCAATCCCTGATGCCCATCACTAGGAAAGTGTGTAGTTGCTTCTGTTTACTCTTGTCTTGAGATCTGGCCCACGGTGGAGGAATGTCTGTCTCTAGTTGTAAAGTCACCTTGTCTTCCATGTCATCCTTGAGGGCCTGGCCCTGTCTGACTGCCTACAATATTTCTATCTAATTCAGCTGCCTACAACATTGGGAGGCTGGAAAGAGGTGGATCACTACTGAGTCTGATCTAATAGTGAAACCCTGAACACCCCGTAGACCCTTCCCTAAAATATAAAAAATAAACAAGTTATAGAACTGTAAGCCTATTATATTTCAGCAATGAATGCAAACAGCACTTGAACCTGCCATATTACACATTTCTATCAAACTACAAATTGTAGAATATATGGCATACTAAAATAAAATTTTATGGGATTAACAGCAGAAGAAAAGATTAGTGAGGGCAGGGAGATAGTTCAGTGGCTTAAGCACCTGCCTAGCAAGCAGAAGGTCCTGAGTTCGATCCCTGATACCAAAAGAAAAAAGATTAGTGAATGTAAAGACAGAACAACAGAGACTAGCCAGGCACAGTGGCACACATCTATCATCCCAGCACACTAGGAGGTAAAGACAGAAGAGAGCAAGTTACTAAAACCTTGTCTCAAAATTAAAAATAGCCCAATGTTAAGGCCTTAGGTTCAACCTCCAACATATAAAGTAAGAAAGAGAGAAGGGCAAGCAAGATAGACTGACTCCTCACAGAGTAAGCTTAGTAAAAAAGAGCAGAGCAACCTGCTGTGCTATGAGACAATCTGAAGCAGCCTAACATCATATGTGTAAATGGAATGTGCACTACATGGAGAAATAACCAAACATTTTCCAAATTTAATGAAAAATATAAGTTCACAGCCTCAAAAACTTCAACATGGGGCTGAGAAGATAGCTCCATGGCACAAGTGCCTGCCTGGCAAGTGCAAGGTCAGGAGTTTGAACCCTGGGGGGGTAGAGGGGAGCCCTCAACAAATACCACAGGCAAAGGCAAACAACAACAACAACAAAAAATGAAAAAGCTAATGCATATCAAAATCAAATTATTTAAAAAGCACTGGAGAAAACAGAAATTACACTGGAACTTTGGTTCATGAACTCAATTTGTTTTATGATTCGGGATAAGACAGCCACAGTCGTGTTTGTCACCTGATACAGAGTTTACAAACAAATAATTTTGCCCAATGTTTCTGTCTACAAACCAAACTGTTCACAAACAAAGTGATCATGAACCAAGGTACCACTGTATTTTATTTTGGGGAGGTTCTTTTTGGCAGAACTGGGAATTGAACTAAGGTCCTTGCACTTACCAGGCAAGCATTTCTTCTACTGAGCTATCTCCCCAGCCCCAGTACTATTGTATTTTAAAAGCATGCATTTAGTTTTGAATAGTATGTGTCTGATTTCATAATATTCAGAGAATGCTTTTTTTTTTTTTTTTTTTCTTTTTAGGACAAGGTCTCACTATGAAGGTGAGGCTGGCCTTAAACTCACCATATAGCTCAGGATGACCTTGAGCTCATTGCTATCCTCCTGCCTCAGCCTCCTGAATGCTGGGATTACAGGTGTGTGTCACCACACCCAGCTCCAGGGGACTCTTAAAACTCCAACAAAACAGTGACAAAAATAACAAGCAACCAGGTTCAAAAGTTGAGAAAGGACTAAACATATGCCTGCATAGAACACATAGGAGCAGCCAGGAGGTCCAGCAGAAAAGGCTCAGAATCACTGCCACTCGGAAACACAAAACCAAAGTACAGGGCAGATCAAAACTGACTCCTACAAGGCCAGCCAGATAGTTCAGTGGATTAAATCACCTGCTTAAGCAGACACGGGCAGGGGTCGATCCTTGGCCTACCATGCCAGCCCCACCTCCAGAGTGATGGTTGCACCTGTATCCCAGTACTTGGGAGGCTGAAAAACAGGAAGGATCACAAGTCCTATCTGTGTAGTGAGATCCTATAGGCCCTGTACTGAATACATTAAAAAAAAAAAAAAATAGACATCACAAATTAGATGATACTATTTGGAGGAAAAAAGGAAAAGAAGTGTTGGCGAAGGTGAGGAGGAAGTAGAAACCTTGTTAGCAACATTACTCAAACAAGCTAAATAAAACTGGAAACAACCCAAGTGTCCATCAACAGATGAATGAATGTATTGCTAAGCTTGTTGCTGGGACAAAACACGAGACAACTACAACTTGAGGTAGAGAGGTTTATTTTGGCCCATGGTTTCAGAATTTTCAGTTTATGACCAGTGGGCTGAAGGCAGAAACACGGTGGAAGGGTAGGGCAAAGAAAAGCTGCTCAAATAATGGAATCTGGGAAGGAACAAGCATAGGAGAGCTGAGATACAGTCCCTTTGGCCACACTCCCATTGAAAGGTTCCTTCTCCTGCAACAAAAGAGAAATGGGAGAAAGTAAAGAAATCCTTTACTGTTTGGCATGGGAGGGCTACCAAACAGAGGCAAGATCTCTTGGGGAGGAGATAGGCAGGCAAAGATTTTATCAGGCTGTGTTGAAAGTGGAGCTTACATGGAAGGTACAGTGAAAGGAGAAAATTCAGTTAACCAATGAAGAAGACAGAAGTCACTCTAGGAGTGGCTCATCATTGGTCTTGGGACCCAGGAACAGCTCACTGTTGGTCTTGGGATCCCCATGCCATGTTGACACACAGCCATGATGACCTGGCAGATTACTGCATGGGCATGGAACCATCATACATGACCCACTCAGACACTCACAAAAACTTGTTTTACTTGTCTCCTAGGAAGTCCTGAAGCTAATGCAGTTAATAACAAAAATAGCATTATAGTGGATAAACAAAACATAATATGGACAAATGAAGAATATTATTCAATCTTAAAGGAAAAAGATTCCCTATGTGACACAACATGGATGAGCCCACGGAAATTGTGCTGTGTACAAAAACAAAAAATCACATGAAAACAATTCACTAATGTCCATTTATTTGAGGTAGCCAGAGTTTTCAAACTCATAGGAAGTAGAATGGTAAGTGCCAGGAGTTGTGGGAAACTGAATTTAGATTCTAAGGGGTACCAAGCTTCAGTTTTTTAAACAGTTCTTACAGTGAATGGTAATGTTGCTTACAGAAATTCTGAGAGCCAGGGACAAAAGCATATGCCTGTAATTTCTTGTAAGTTGAGGCCAATCTGGGCAAATTACCAAAATCCCACCTCAAAAGAGGAAGGAATCACCATTTGCACTGAAGAATATAGGTAAATTAGATATATACAGACTTTAATTAGAGAAAGGATCCTCATGTTTGTTTGTTTGTTTTTTTCTTTTGTGGGACCAGGGTTCTCATTTAGATTATTAAAGAAAATACCAAGAATTTTCAAGCATTCCTATCTCCCAACATGCCAGTCTTCATATAATTCAATGTACCTGGACTAACAATCTAGCTCCCATCATGCCTTCCCATATACCAGAATCTTATTCCTTTTATTTATTATTTTTATAGAAAGAAATTCTAAGGTAAAAACTATTTGAAACACAGTGTATCTTTCCCAGTCATAGAATTTAACATTTTCCAAACCTGTGTTTTATTATACAAACAGTGGTTCCCAAATCCTAATGGAGGCCTTGTCTGCAAAGGAAGTCCTCAAGATAGAAGTAAAACAGTGGTAGATATATAACTCATCTATTTTTTCAATGTCTCCAGGATCCCTGAAGTCACTTAGAAATAATCTACAAAGACAGCAAAGAATGTTCTTAGCTTATAAAAAATCTGAAATACAACCTTAGATTTCAATGAATTGCTGAGAGTGTCCCAAACTGGTAAAAGAAAACTTTCGCCAAACCTCCATAAGGAAAATTAATCTGTAAAACAAAGATGTCAATGTAATGGCTATAATACAAGCTTTCAGGATTAGATGTTGAAACAAGAAATGGAAAGCAGGGGACCGGTGAGATAGCTCAGCGGTCTAAAGCGCCTGCTTAGGCTAGCTTAGGCAACCACAGGGACCACAGTTCAATCACTAGCACCACATGCTGCACCAGCCCCACCCTCACCCCCAAGGCAGACTGAGTCAGCCATAACATAAAGTTGAAAGAAAAACAGAAAGCAGTATCTGATACTCCTCTATTATAGTTCAAGCCTCACAGGAAATGTGGTAATAAGAATTAAACCTCTGTAATATAATATCATCATGGCAGAGAGATCACAGAAGGGAACCTTGCCCACTGGCTCTCCAAAGACATTAAATTAAATGCAATCCACATAATTAAATTTTTTGATGTCCCAGCAGAACTTACAACTCAACTTCACGTGAGACCTCTTGCCACTCTGAGATCAACAACTGCCCATAACACAACTCCTTTAACACAACTCCAAAGGAAGGCTACCAATTACTGTAGCCAGTCATTTTATTCTGTAAAATGCAATCGAGACAATAGGAAAATTATATGATCTAGCATTCACTAATGAAAACCATGACAGGAAAAAGCATTCTTTCAGCATTTTATTCTAGGGACAACCACTGGATAATTTTTTACTTGATGACAATACACTTATCCAAATGAATACCCAAGAAATAGAAAACGTGGTGCCAGGGATCAAACTGCAGTCCCTGTGGTTGTCAAAGCTTGCCTAAGCAGGTGCTTTAGACTGCTGAGCTATCTCACTGGCCCTGCAGCATCATTCTTAATAGACAAAAAACATGAACAATCCAAAATCTATGAAGCTATAAACGGAGGAAAAAAAATGTTTTATCTATATGATGAAATATCGTTCAGCAAAATGGTTCAGCGGTGTTATGATTTATGTCTAGTTGTCCCCCCAAAGCCTCATGCAACCATGGGGTATGGCTTCTATAGATTGAGACTTGATTCATGATCCCTGGGATTGTGTTTTAGTACTGATGGGATTATCGGTCTGAGTAAGGCTGAGACTATGGGTGTGGTCTGGGTCAGATATCCTAAGGCAGAGAGCCTGAATGTAATATAAAGAGTGACAGAGAGACAGACTAAAGCTGTAGCCGTTGCTCTCTGCTGCCCTGTTTGTTGGCTACCTCTGCCACCATTTTGTTGCTGTTCCACCGCCATGAACTTGATGCTCTCTCCCCTGTTCCACTCAGCCTTGAACCAGCCGAATATGGACTGAAACCTCCATGAACTGTGAGCTAAATAAACTTCTCCTTCCTTCATTTTGAGTGTTGGGTATTTGTCCCAGCAACAAGTAAAGAGTGACTAAGACAAGCGGTCTAAAGCACCTGCTTAGGAAACCTTAGGCAACCGCAGGAACAGCGGTTCAATCCCCATGGTACTACATGCTGTACCAGCCCCACTCCCAGGACAGGCTGAGCTGGCCACAATATTTTATATATATATATATATATATATATATATATATATATATATATATATATATATAAAATTCAGCCCTAAGAAAAGGGATGAAATACCAAAGGCAGGAACAAAGGCTATTATATGATTCCATCAAAGCAGACAAACCTATAGAGGCAAAAATCAGGTTGGTAGTAGCCAGGAGATGGAGGAAGAAACTATTTAATGGGTACCAGACTTACTTTTGGATGTGACCAACTGTTGTAGAGTTCAATAGTACTGATTGCACAGCACTGTAGATGTCAGCTGGGAGCAGTGATGCATGCCTGTAATCACAGCACTCTGTGAGGCTGAGGCCAGAGGATCACAAGTTCAAGCCTGAGAAACAGAATGTGTCTCAAATGTTTGAATAAGGAGGAAGAGAAGGAGGAAAAGGAGGAGGAGAAAAAAGAAGAGAAGGTGGAAAAAGAGGAAATGGAGGAGAAGACAACACTGAGATGTGAATGAGGGGGCAGGGAGATAGCTCAGTGGCATAAGCACCTACATTTGATCCGTGGTACAAAAAAAAAAAAAAAAAAAAAAAGTGAATGTACTAAAAGCTACTAAACAGTAAATTTTAAAGTTAATAATACACTTCAGATAAATCTTACATGAATTTTAGCTCATAAAAATTTATTTCCGCCAGGCGTGGTGGCTCACGCCTGTAATCCCAGCACTCAGGAGGCTGAGGCAGGAGGATCAGTGCGAGTTCGAGACCAGCCTGGGCTACAAAAGTGAGCTCAAGGCTAGCCTGAACTGCATAGCGAGACCCTGTCTCAAAAAGACAAAAAAAAAAAAAAAAAAATTATTTCCAAACGCTAGTTATCTAATACCTGTATCTGCTACTACTTCAAAAACTTTTGTTCATAAAAGTATCAAGTAAATCATTCAATGGAATCTATTGAGATTCTAGAGAAGATAAAACCGCAAAGACATTAAATAGTGATTACAATGGCTAGTGCGGAAAAAGTAAACACATGAGACTTTTATTTTTCCCTAGAACTCGGGATTGAACCCAGGGCCTTTGTACAAGGCTACATCTCATCCTTTTTTTTGTATTATGGCCGGCTCAGCCTGCCCTGGGGTGGAGCTTGCACAGCTGCTGGGAATCGAACCACAGTCCCCATGGTTGCCTAAGCTTTCCTAAGCAGGTGCTTTAGACTGCTGAACCATCTTGCTGGCCCTCCCATCTCTTTTTTAATTTTTGTTTTTATTTTCAGATAAGATCTTGCTAAACTACCTACTTCTGGCTCAAACTTGCTGTCTTCCTACCTTGCCTTTCCAGAACGTTAGGATTATAGGAGTGTGTGTGACACTATGGTCAGCAGAGACACAAATTTTAAGGGCTGAGAAACTATTCTGGAAGATACTATAATAAAGATATTAAAAGTCCATCAAAACTACAGAACTTTAAAATATAAAAAAAATAAATAAGTGAAGCAAAGAATAAACCTAAATAAATTCAAATTTTTCACAATCAGGAAGTACAGGAATCTCAGCACAGGATGAAGAATGTAACAAAAGTGCCTAAATCTTTACAACTACATGGAACCCCTCCAGAAAGTAGTGGAAAGAAGCACAGACCTAACAAATGCTGAAAACAAGCAGAAGCTATAAGACTAAAGGCAAAAAGAAGCACCCAGAAATTTGTTCTCTAGGTAAAGTACCCCTAAGGACACAGAGGATAAAGACAGTAAAGGAGGAAGCAAATGAGTGGTGGTTGGTGGGAGCGGTTGGTGGGAGCCAGGTTTCTCACTGTAAAGCGGAAAGCTACAAATAGCAATGTGGAGGTTAGAACAATCTGTATGTAACAGAGCTGAAGACGTAATGAACTCAGGCCCAGCCCCATACAGGCATAAATACATATGTAAGTATCTATGGGTATGTGAAGGTACGCACATACCTGACAGGTGCAGGGGTATACTCTTGCTGTCACCTGAAAGCCTAAAACATTTCAGTACAAATAAATACACCTAACTCCCAAATTTTAGCTTTGCATACCATTCCCTAGCAAAAGGAACCAGGTTTCCTTGGAGAATGGGTATAATCATGGGACCAGACCAAAATACACGTAAGATGAGCCTTAAAACATCTTAGGTTGAAAGGACATAAAAAAGTAATCAAAAATATAAACCAATGAGAGTACAAAGGCTGATCAAAACATATAGTGTGTGTTTAAAGTGTCAAAATGTATTATTATAAGACATTTTGCATTAAAGGCAGATTAATCTCTCTCAAATTCCTCCTCATCATTTCAAACACAGCCCCCCCCCTTTTTTTCTGTGGTACTGGGGATTGAACTCAGGACCCTGCACTTGCCAGGCAAGCGCTTATTCTACTGAGCTATCTGCCAGGCCCAAACACAGCCCTTTTGTTTGTCACTTTCTGCAGCAATTCTGAAAGCCCTTTTTTTGTGTGAGCATTTTTACGAAGTGTGATCAAAATGACAGAGCACCACTGTAGAGTACCATCAAACAAAAACACAGGCTTGTAAACACATGACTATGTGCCTTGTCTACCTTATTAACCTAATCAGGCACCTTATGACTTCTGGCTCTTCCCCAAGGTCAAAATCTCCAAGAAAGGGAAATATTTTTAATTGATTCAAGGACATCAGGTAGCTGCAACAACAAACTAGAGACACACAGAGAAGAAGGCTTCCAGAGCTGCTTCAGAAAGTGGCAAAAGTAACAGGTTAAGTGTGTGAAGCAATTGGGAATATTCTGAAGGAAGATTTAAATGGCAATATATCTCTTATTATAATAAATTTTCAAATTTGATTCACTTTTTTTTGTTTGTTTTGTTTTTGGTGGGACTGGGGATTAAACTCAGGCCCTTGAGCTTGTCAGGCAAGAAGAGCTTATTCTACTGAGTTATCTCCCCAGCCCCAATTCATATTTTCTACCCCATCTCATCCATTGAAAAAATATACAGAGACTAACTAAAAGAGCTCCCAGCCAGGCGTGGTGGCACATGCCTGTAAAGCCAGCACTCGGGGAGGCTGAGACAGGAGGATCAATGTGAGTTCGAGACCAGCCTGGGCTACAAAACTGAGCTCAAGGCCAGCCTGAACTGCATAGTGAGACCCTGTCTCAAAAAGACCAAAAAAAAAGAAAAAAAAAAAAAAAAGAGAGAGACCCTGTCTCAAAAAGATAAAAGAGCTCCCAGTAGCCAAATCTAAAATAATCTAGCCAATAAAATTGATATAGATCTTACCCTTAAGTACTTAGAATGGAACTTGCTACTCTTCTGTGGGCTATACACAGTGACTTTCTTCAAAGGGAACGGAATACAAAGGGAAAAGAAAAAAAATCACTTTACAGAGGAAAAATTACATGCACAAGAGACCTCAAGCTAGGATCAATGTAAGTCCTTCCAAAATCCACATCAGTCTAACCATGAAAATATATCAGACAAATCCTAACTAAAGAACATCCTAGCAGGGCGTGGTGGCGCACGCCTGTAATCCCAGCACTCGGGAGGCTGAGGCAGGAGGATCACTGCGAGTTCGAGACCAGCCTGGGCTACAAAAGTGAGCTCAAGGCCAGCCTGAACTGCATAGTGAGACCCTGTCTCAAAAAAGACAAAAAAAAAAAAAAAAAAAAACATCCTACAAAATGCTTGACCAGTAATCTTCAGGAGCACCAAGAAAACACTGAGAGGTCATCATGACCAGAAGGAGCTCAGTTACTAAACATAACAGGGAATTCTTGGATGGGAGCCTGAAACAGGAAAGGCATATGGGGGGGGTGGGATCTGAATAAAGTATGGACTTAGTAATAATGTATCAACACTGGTTCATTATGACAAATGGATCACTCTAATATAAGGGCAAAATGGGTATAGGGTAGATAGGAATTGTCAGTATTATCTTCATATTTCTGCAACTTCAACAGATAAGGAGTTTACTTTTTAAAATGTAATATTTAGGATGGACTACATACTTGCACCTTTTAAGTGCTAGGTATCAAGGCCAGGCATATAATCCCAGCACTCAGGAAGCTGACGTGGTAGGATTACTTTTGAGTTCTAGGCCAGCCTGGCTACAAAGTGAGTTTAAGGCCAGCCTGAACTGCATAGTGAAACTGTCTCAAAAAACGACAAATAAGTAAGTGCTAGATTTTAAACCCAGGGATTGGTGCATACTAGGCGAGCCCTGCACACTGAGCTACATCTCCAGGCCTTTCAACTTTATTTAATGCATCTAGAGTATGAAAATGCTTAAAATACTTTAGGTACCATAGCACGTACCTGTAATTATAGCACTGTGGGAGACTGAGGCAGAAAGATTGCAATTTCAAGCCCAACCTGAGCAACTTCACAATATCTTCTCTTAAAATATAAATAAGTAAGTGCTAGGGATATAGCTCAGTTCAATTCTAGGTTCAATTCTCAACCCTCCACTCCAGGAAAAAAACAAAACAAAACAAAACAAAAAAAAAAAACCCAACTTCTAAAATATGATCTTTGTCCTTAAGAAACTTGATGGCTCACTGTGAAATAAGCAAATGCTCATGAAACAAGTGTAAAATACAAAATAAGAAAACAAATGAATATGGATAGAAGTATACTAGAAATAGGAAGGTTTAGAATTGCCAGGGAAGGCTTCAACAATGTGATAAACTTTGAATTTATGCCTTAAAATGTACTTCAGTGCACTAAAGTAGAAGCAAGACAAGTAAGCAAAGAACCATGAGAATAATGAATAAAAAGAAAAAAGAAATTTAAAACTAGCCCTCAAAAGTAAAAACTGAAGGGCTGGCAAGATGGTTCAGCAGTCTGAAGCACCTGCTTAGGAAAGCTAAGGCAGGGACAGGCATGGTGGCACATACCTGTAATCCCAGCACTTGAGAGGCTAAAGCAGGAAGATCTGTGCAAGTTTGAGACCAGCCTGGGCTACCAAAGTGAGCTCAAGGCCAGCCTGAACTGCATAATGAAACCCTGTCTCAAAAAAAAAAAAAAGAAAAGAAAAGCTTAGACAACCTCAGGGACCAAACTTTTAAAAAGTCTCAGAAAAGGCTGAGCAGGCCATAATACAAAATAATAATAATAATAAATTTTTAAAAAGTGAAAACTGCGGGGCGTGGTGGCGCATGCCTGTGATCCCAGCACTTGGGAGGCTGAGGCAGGAGGATCAGTGCGAGTTCGAGACCAGCCTGGGCTACAAAAAGTGAGCTCAAGGCCAGCCTGAACTGCATAGTGAGACCCTGTCTCAAAAAAATAAATAAATAAATAAATAAATAAATAAATAAATAAATAAATAAATAAATAAATAAAATAAAATAAAATAAAAAGTGAAAACTGAAATGGAAGTCATAGTAGCAATGCTCAAGTACTTTTATGACAGAAATAATACTTACATCATATACCCATTTAATTTACAAGCTGACCTCTGGTAAAATGTGACCAATGCTGTAGGACAAAGAAAGTGACAGCTGCTAAGTAGAGCCATAACAGGAAATGCCAAGACGTGGAAAGACAGGAAGCAAGTGGCCAAGTTCTTTCACATAACTTTCCAAGACAAGTGTTCAGTGAAGCAAAAATCTACATTCAAACCTGCAAACATTTACTGACAATGTTCTGTGCCACATTCTTTCCTGTATATTAGCTTAATATTCAACAACTCATCTATATGCCTTTATTAATGCAACAGAGGCTTAATGTGAAAACAATTAAATAACTGTACAGAAGCAGAGATATGTCAGAATGCTCCATTATGCCCAACTCTGATAGGGACCAGGTAACTTTTAAAAAGCAAAATAACTTGAAGCCTTAGACATAATAATTTATTACTACATAATTTTTTATTCCCCAGGCTTCTTCCTTTAGCAAAGCTTAATGCATCTCAGCCTCTAATGTGCATAAAGTTTGTGTATTAGTACATATATAAAAACATCTAGCCAGGTGTAGTGGCGCACGCCTGTAATCCCAGCACTCGGGAGGCTGAGGCAGGAGGATCGGTGAGAGTTCGAGACCAGCCCAGGCTACAAAACTGAGCTCAAGGCCAGCCTGAACTGTACAGCGAAACCCTGTCTCAAAAAGACAAATAAGTAAATAAATAAATAAATAACATCTACACTATACTTTCTCAGCAACTTACGGGCTTTCTAAATACAGTTTCCTCCTCTGTGATTTCTGGCTAGTGCATGAGTTTGAAGACCTAACTCTGGGATGAGGTTGACTATGGAGTGGAAAGGCCAAATCCTATATGGAAAATGCTTCCATAATTACATCTGAAACTGCACAAGATCCCTCCAGATAGGGAACTTTCAGTCACCAAAGGTGTACACAAAAAGTGAAATAGCACTGAGAACATTATAGAAAAGAACTGAGGGCCCGGCGGGATGGCTCAGTGGTCTAATGCGCCTGCTTGGGGAAGCTTGGGCGGCTTCAGGGACTATGGTTTGATCCCCGGCACCACATGCTGCGCCAGCCCTGCCCTCGGGAAGGGCTGAGCCGGCCAAAAAAAAAAAAAAAATGAGTGAATAAACAAACAAAGGTTCTGAAACAAGAAAAATAAATAAATAAATTAAAAAAAAAAAAAAGAACTGAGTGAGGAGCTCCCTCAAACTCAGGGTCAACAGTGGGGAGACTTAAAGCCTCAAGGAAGAAGGCAACTTGTTGAAAGTAACAAAATAGAAGGGAACATAGGCAATACTATAATTACTAGCTGTGGGGGAAGTGCCCTGCCTGGGACACAGAGCAGCTCATTTCTACCTCAGACCTTGTGTTAGTTACTGTGTCTGACAGAGAAGCTCTTCTGCCCTTCAAGTCATAGCTCAAACTGCTTCTTTCCAGTGAGGCCCCCTCAGTCACTAATGCTCTACCTATCTCTCGTCACTCACTTATCACACTGGCTTGTTTTATTTTCTTAAAAGTTCTTATGAGAAGTCACAAACCACTCCTATGAAAAGCCAGACTAGTGGGCACAGTGACATACATGAAGATTGCTGTCAAGTTCCAGGCTAGCTTGAGCTATACAATGAGTTTAAGGCCAACTTAGGCTACACAGTGAAGCCCTGTCTCAAAAAAAAAAGAGGTCCAATTACTGCATACAAGCCAAATCCAGCCTGCGTCATGTTTTTGAGTAGCCTCTGAACTAAGAATGTTTTTACATATTTAAATTAGGGAAAATGTTTTAAATGAATATTTCATGATATGAAAATTAAATATAATTCATTTCACTGCCAAAGTTTATTTGGAAAACAGATGTGCTAGTTTACAAAACTAGCCCTGAAAGGATCTTGTCTATCCACCTGTTTGTTATGCCTCCCTCCTTCCTATACATAAAAAATAAAAGCTTAGAGAGAGTAGAGGTCTTATCTGTTTTGTTCCCAAACTACAGCTCAGTACTTAAAAATTCTAGGACAAAGTGAGGGCTCAATAAATATTTAATGAGTAAATTAATAAGTGGCCTATAAATGTCACTTTGAGGAATTTAAACTTAAACCTTCAGACATTATTGGTTTTATAATATGCATAAAAACCTTGCAGAGCCAGGCATGGTGGCACACCCCTATAATCCCAGCACTTGGGAGGCTGAGGAAAGAGGATCGGTGCTAGTTCAAGACCAGCCTAGACTACAAAAGTGAGCTCAAAGCCAGCATGGACTGCATAACGAAACCCTATTTCAAAAGAGACAAAAGAAAGAAAGAAAGAAAGAAAAAAAGCCTTGCAGAAAGGGGCAAAATATTCTAGTAGAAAGGACCACACAGCTTAATGTAATGATGGTCACCATCAAACTGCAGACTACAAGGTCTTGTGATCATAAAAGATTCTCTCAATCACTACAAAGTGGCACAGCAGGGTCAGCTGATGATACTACCAATTATTTTACAATGCAAATACAGAACTGAGAAATCTCAGTCCTATACCTAGTACACAGCATCAGGCTCATGATAAATATTAATAAATGCTCACAATTACAACACATCTAAATCATATGCTAATGAATTTTCAGTACGTAAATTTTTCCTATGCTGCTGATCAACAATCTACTCTGTAAGTGGCTGAAAATTTTTTAGAAATTAAAAGGTTACCACCCACAGATGAAAAGCAGTTTAATCTTTTTATGCTAGCCAGAGAGTGGGTGTGTGATTAAAAAAAAAAAAACAAGCCAATTCTGTTAGTGGAAGATAAGGTATTGTTAAAAATTCCACCTATACACATGGTTTTTTACATGACACAAGTAAAACTACCACTCACTT
This sequence comes from Myocastor coypus, assembly GCA_004027025.1. Classification (NCBI taxonomy): domain Eukaryota; kingdom Metazoa; phylum Chordata; class Mammalia; order Rodentia; family Myocastoridae; genus Myocastor; species Myocastor coypus. The sequence continues at coordinate 46,901 of PVJA010012029.1, forward strand.
GCAATTTGAATCTCAATCATTCTTATCTCCAGAGAAAAAATTTCTCCTCCTGGAGGAATTTTATGTTGCTAACATTTCCATATGGTTAGTGACTTCTATACACAGATACTTAAAAAGGAAAAACAAGGTTTAGGTTTAACCAGTTGCTTCCTCAAAATCTAAAATACTGGACAGAAGGCATAAACAAATCAGTTTCCTTTACCTTAAAGGTGTACCTGTTTTTTCTGACAGGTTATCAGCAATGAACTAATTTGGGAATTCGGACCTCAGAGGTGTTTATAGCATAGGTACCTTTGACAAGTATCACACTCTTAGCAACCATTTTGGATGGGGGATCGTCTTTTCTCTCTGTAGCACCCTGCGAACAATAGCAAGGGTCTTCTGTGATCAGTGTGTATGAGGCTGATGTATCACCACAGCCTGGCCATCAACTCCAGATTCACCTGAAGGGCCCTCGGAGTGCTGTCGAGGACCGGGTCCAGGGCCAACGCTGCACACATCTTTGCTGTCGGATCCCGGCTTTCCCTTTCCAGCTAGTCTGCCTTCGCTTTTTACAGAGGGGTGACCAATACCCGGTGGCCCGGTCCACGGAGCCGCGTTCGGGTCCTCACAGGACAAAGCTCCCTCCTCCACCCCCGCGCAACACCAAGTTCAAAAACAAAACAAGGGGTGCAAAACTGGTTTCAGGTGGCGACGGCCCAATTCTGTGGCCAACTTCTGGGGATGGGAGGGAGGCGAGGGCTCCCAGAACTTCAAACCCCACTGAGAGCCAAACCCGAATAGCCTCCGGGCTAGGCCCTGCGCCACCGCCAGCCCCTCCCTCATCTCGGCCCATACCTTGTTCAGAGGACGAGGGTTCAGGGAAATGAGGTGCGGAGAGATGGGGTGCAGGGAAAAAGCGCACAGATAAAGTGGTGCAGGAAGGGAAAAGGAGTATAGGAGGGTAACGGTGCTGGGAGGCAAAGTTGGTTCGGGGGATGGGGGCCCGTTGGAAAAGAGAAAGAGGGTGCGGGGAACGGGAGTAAGATTGAAAGGGATACGGGGAAAAAAAAGATAGGATGCGAAGAAAAGGAGTGTGGGAAGAGCAAAGGGGTACAGGTGCCGGAGCAGCGAAAGGAAGGGTCTGGGAACGAAGGGGTGGGAGGTCCGGGGAGGGGGCGCCTGGGTTTCAGTGACAGCGGTGGAACAGCGGCCGGCCAAGGCCAGAGACGAAGGTTGGGCCAAACGAGACTGAGAGCGGAGACCGGGCCGCAGCCGCACCCCACAAGCCGCCCTGACAAGCCCACCCCCACCCAACCCCTCCAGCCGCTTACCAAGATCCTACCGTAGGCAGGGACCCGCACTCACCGGCAGACAGCGGAGGGCAGCCGGTGTCCCACAGCGTCGTCGCGTGAGCTCGGGCCCCCGCTCCTGCCGCGGTCGCCGCACTGGGTCCATCCCCCGCGCCCTCCTAGCCCTGCCCCCGCCGCCTCAGCCGCCACCGCCTCGGCCCGGCGCAAGGAGCCGGAACGAGACCGCGCGCGCGCCCGCGCCGCCCACAGCCTACACCCCCGCCGGTAGCGCATGCGCGAGGTGTTGCGTCGGTGCGTGAGCACGCCGCCAGGGATGGGGATAGGCCACGGCCATTGGTCCCGCCCACCTGCGCAAGCGCTGAGCGGGTAGTAGGAGAACTAGGAGGGTTATCTGTAGCTGGAGCAACATCTCCACGAGCTACACGAAGTAGGGAGTTGCGACCGAAGCTGTACTAAGCTGGTCTAAGATTCATAGCTGGAATGCAGCAACACCTCAACAAAATGCCTGAATGCTCTTGCTGAGGTGCGACCCTGCCCTGAATCCATAGGCAGAGGGAGTCAGGAGCTGGGGAGACCAATCCTGATTCCCAAGGGGGAACTCATCTACTATCACACAGTGGAGAGACTCAGTTGCTGTGTTTGGCTGTAGGCCGCCCGTTACTCCTTTGTTTTGCCTCCCGAGCCCTTGTCTTCGCTCTAAGGGGTACCTACCAGTGGCAGCCTCCTGAGGTTTGAGGGTTGAGGGAGACGGGAGTCGTCCAAGTGGAATTAGACCGAGTTAAATTTGTAATTTCTGGTTGCTCCTCCGGGGGCGTCTGGTGCAGTACAAGCTTTGAGGGGGAATTACTGGAGAATAGAGAGGCTCCCTATGGCAAGGGTGAGGTCTTGAGCACAGGAAGTCCGAAGCAGGTGAAGTAAGGGTTTCCCAAAGTATCAAAGGGTCTTCAGTGAGGTTACTGGAGATTACTCAGTAGTGTGAGGAAGGACAGGGTTTCACCGTTGAAGCAGGTGCTGGCTGAGTGACTAAGCCAATGCAGGAGAGTGAAGGTAGGGGATGAACGGCCAGGGCTTGGTGAGTGGGTGGAGCTGGCCCAGGTGAGAGGTGCATTTATAGAACCTGGAAAATCGGAGACCCCCGAGAAAAGGGACTCAGGGTGGATGGTAAACTTAAATGTAAAAGATAAAACACCACCTTTGGAAGAAAAAGCCTTTGTGATCTTGGGATGGGCAAAGATCTCTCAGGACACAACAAGCATGAACCATAAATGAAATTATTTTAAAACTGAGCTTTATTAAAATTAAAAACTGGACCAGCGAGATAGCTCAGCAGACTAAGCGCCTGCTTAGGCAAGCATTCAGAAATGAGTTTGACCCCCAGACCATATGTCGCTCTGGTCCCATCCCCAAGCGTGCTGAACTTGCAAGCGGAGTACAGGTGTGGTGGTGCAAGCCTCTAATCCCAGCACTGGAGAGAAGGGATCACTATGAGTCCAAACTGCACAGTGAGACCCTGTACAAAATACATAAATTTTTTTAAAAAATTAAAAACTGCTAGTTTTTGAAAGTCACTATGAAGAAAATTGCAGATGGCAAGAAAAGTTTGTGATACAAAATAGTTGTTGAAGGTCACCTTTGACTATATAGTGAGTTCAAAGCAGCCTGGACTACATAGCAGGACTCAGTTTAAAAAAAAGAAAAAGCTGTCAAGTATATATAAAGAACTATGAGTGGAGCAGTACTGGGGATCAAACCCAGGCCCTCACACACATGAAGGTAGCAACTCCACTGTGGAACTTTGCTACCAGCCCTTAAAGAACTCATAACTGAATAAGACCACTCAATAAAACCATATGCCAAGGGTTTTAGTAAATGCTTCATAAAGTGTGTAAATGGCCAATAAGCAGAAAATGTCCAACCCATTTAGTACTTAACCACAGTAACACATTACTGGGCTTGTAGAATATCCAACAACTGATAGCCCAACTATCAAATTTTTGTCTCCTTAACCATACCCAACTTCCCAATGAAGACAGTAACGAAGTACATATTTGTACGCAACCTAGCTTTCCTGCCTACAGCCAAACACAGCAACTGAGCCTCTCCACTGTGTGATAGCAGATGAGTTTCCCCTTGAGAATCAAGATTGGTCTCCCCAGCTCCTGACTCTGCCTATGGATTCAGGGCAGGGTCACACATCAGCAAGAGCATTCAGGCATCTTGTTGAGGTGCTGCTGCATTCCAGCTATGAATCTTAGACCAGAAAACCACCAATCGTACTTTCAGGCATTATTAGGAATCCAAGTGTGCTGCTTACAGTCCTACCCACTCCCTGCTGGCTTTCTTTCACAGTTACCCTTCAGGGATACCCAGAAAGGGGCCATCATGTAGTGACTGTCTCACTTCACTGAATGCCTGAACCATTGGAAATCAGGCTGTAAAGCAGGCATTTTATGCTTTTAGGGCCCCTTGGCACTGCCCAGGGTCACCCATCCCTCTTCAGCTTGGTGATAGCATACTAAGGATATATGCTGTTTCCAGCCCATGGGTCAGGTGAGTTCAGTGACAGGCTCAAGTCACATAGTGGCTTTTGTGGTGTGGCCAAGTGTTTAGGATCTGTCAAGGCCAAGCACACCCAAATCTGCTCCCAAGAGGAGAAAAACCTATCCACTGAGGAAGGTAGAACTTTGCTGTACAATCCTAAAGGTATGCATTGTGATTCCAGGCATCATCTATCAGCCAGGTTCACTGTACACTTGCCACCTTTCAGAGCTTGTAAGGAGATTGTAGATGTTTATCATCTGTGTGAGGTTGAACTTATGGCCAGAAACTCCCCCTATGCTTCAATGTGGCTGGGGCACCCAGCTGATTCCTTTATATTTTGGCTAAAAATATTCCAAAGTACTCCTCAATCTTCCTCTCCTGGCCAAAAGGATGAGGAATGCCACCACACACTTAGCCAAACAAAGGGATTACACTGGTAATTAGTTTTGTTTGGTTGGCTGTTTTGGGGTTTGTGTGTGTGTGTGTGTGTGTGTGAGAGAGAGAGAGAGAGAGAGAGAGAGAGAGAGAGAGAGAGAGAGAGAGAGAGAGAGATACAGGGGATGGAACTCTGAACCTTGTACTTTCCAGGCAGGCGTTTATGCTGCTGAGCTATATCCCTGGCCCTGCAGTTAGCTTTGCATTGTGTTCTTCCTGCTGTTTTCTGGTACTCAAGTTGGGGCATGCACCTCATCCTGGAGGATGAATGTGGCAGCACTTTTAACCATCCCAGAGCCTGTGTGGTTTGGAGCAGAAGATGCAGTTGTTGAAGTCCATGTTGAGGATGTTAGAGTCCATCCTGAGAAGCTCACAGCACAAACAGACCTCACAGAGAACATGGTTAGAGTACATCAAGGTCAGCCACATTGCTAAGGTTCTGCAGAAACTGCAAAAGGAAATCAATAGTCTCTCAGACTCGAGCCTCATGATAAAGAGCACCAGTGAGAGCAACTTCATGGCCCTAGAGCACATGATGGAAGAGAGGCAGATGAAATTCACCAAGTACATCCACAGCATCACCATCTTCAGCATCCTGCAGAAGCAGAAGCAGGATGAGATCAATGGCATCAAGGCAAAGATGGCAATGTTGGGGGAATTGCGGACAGGCAGGACCTGATGACCATGGTGCAGGAGATACAGAGATCAGCCAAGTCCCTGAATGAGGACCTGGCAGTCCTGTGAATCTCCCTACAGGCTGTAGAGACCAAGGTCTTCAACAAGGCATGGGAGCTGGTGAGGCTCAAGTGAAAGCAGCAGACCTGCAAGGAGACTGAGAACGTTGCCCTGCAGACAGTCACTAAGAACCAGCATCGATCAGTGGAGGCCATCTTGCACCTCTTTGAGGAGGCCAAGAGATTCTGTATCAAGTGATCCTCCTGCCTTGGCCTCCTTTTTTGTTGTTGAGATGGGGTCTTGTTAATGTAGTGCAAGCTGACCTTGAATTCACAGTAATACTCCTGCCTCAGCCTCCCAAGTACTGTGGTTAAAGGCATGTGTCACCACACTCCCATGCCTCAGCCCTTTGAAAAACTGGGATTGTAGGCATGCAACACTACCCATAACTTGCCTAAAGATTCTGTTCCACTCGCCCAGATCAGGCAGGGATCAAACAAGCAAAGAGCCAAGAGCTATGGAAGAATTGGTAGGCAGATTTGAGATCCAGGAAGCAGGCTGGGCTTCCCAAACAAAACCAAGGCTGACCACTGTCTACTTGCAGCCCTTCGGAGGGCAGTGGTGCCCCTGCTACTCAAGACTTCTGCTGATGTAATCAGGCCCAGCCAGATAATGTAGGATAATCTCACTTATTAAAGTCAAGTCTGGCTGTTCCAGCCCAGACCCAAACCGCACCACTGGGAGCTGAGCCTGCGCACCCGCCGCGGGTAAGCTCCCTGCGCCCCTCTGCCCTGCCTCTGCGTTCACGCTACTAACTTCCTGTTCCAGCCCAGACCCAAACCGCACCGCTGGGAGCTGAGCCCGAGCGCCAGCTGGGTCAGGATCCTTGGCCGGCCTTCCCTTTCCCCGCCCCCCCCTTTTTTGAACCCCTCCAGCCCAAGCTTCAGCACCGAACCCATCAAATAGCCCGTTTGGCAACCAATCTGGTCCACGAGCCTACCAGGACTATTCAATCCCAAAGCTCCACCTCCACCTACAGGCCACATCCGCCAGGATTCACAAAAGCTAGCAGCCAGAGCCCCAACACAAGAGTCAGGAACCTCTGTAGAAGAACCACCTTGGAATCTCCAGACCAAACACCCATAGACACAGCATAACACCACCAAAGTGCAGAGGTCGCTTCCATACAAAATGATAACAAGGAGTAGGAGGCAATCTCAGGACCCGTGCCCACCCAAACCAAATACAGAAGACACTATCATGGAAGAAAATGAGAATTATACAGATGAAACCTCT